>KV014884.1:484311-524579 GCA_001598015.1 Dorcoceras hygrometricum
ATTTTTTTTTTTTTTTTTATAAAAAATTGTGAAACCGCCGGGCCGGTTGCGGGTTGACCCGGCGGGTCGCCGGGTCGGCCAAATCATAAACCGGAACCGGCCCGTTTTTGGCCATTTCCGGTCCGGGTCCGGGTCGAAACCCGTTGACCCGATTAACCGGCCCGTTGACCACGAGCCGGTTCCGGTTCGGGTCCGGGTCCGACCCGAACCGTGGCCAGGTCTATATATTGCTCCTCTTATTACTGACCAAATTAACTTTGAAATTTCAATTGAAATTCGATTTTATTCTGGCTGCAATTAAAAAATTCGTAGATCAAGCAACAAGTTCTAATACTGTCAACCGGGCTAACCGCCCCGTCTCACCCCGTAATGGACCCGTATTTAGATGGAACGGGGCAGGCCAATCCGTCAATCTAGCGGGCTCTTAAAGATATTGTCCGCCCCGTCCCGCTACGGGTTGGCGGGCTAGCGGACCAACCCGCCACAACAATTTTTTTTTCTGTTTTGGATTATAATTATAATTTGAACATTAATATATTCATTAATCATATATTGTACTTAATACGCTCCATTAGGATTATTTTAATTCTATGCAAATTTGACCACTTAGAATATTTTCATAGAATAAAAATAAATCAAATTACACATGGAAGTAAATTACTTCTTGAAATTTTTTTATTTTTTATAATGACACATTAATGTTTGTCATTTCAAAAACATCACAAAAAACAAGAATAACCCAAAATGCAAGTAAATTGCCAATTGACTCCAATAGAAAATTATAAATATATTAATATTTTATAAATTTTTATTAGGTTTCCAACCCGCGGACCAACACGTCTCGCCCCTCCCCGCCTCGCCTAAATTGCTATCTTGACCCATATAGAAATTTATAAAAATATTAATATTCTATAAATTTTATTATTTTTCCAACCAGCGGGCCACCCCGCCCCGCCTAACCCGTGACCTAAGGGCCAGCCCGTTTTGGACCGCCTCCAAACGGACTAGCATATTAGTAACCCAACCCGCCTATTTTCCACGGCGGGGCGGGCTAATTCGACGGGTTTGATCCGTTTTGACGGCTTTAACAAGTAGCGGAATAAATAATCTAATTCACTCCTATTTTTTAAGAAAAAAAATTATCTATGACTCAAGCCTAACCTCCATTTTTTTATATTTTTTTCCATTCCAAGTCTAAATTTATATTTTTTAAGTGAACTCCTTTTGTTGAATAGGCAGCAACGTTTGTACTTAATAAGTATACCAGTTCTATCACTGTCTTAATGTCGCAACTTCCTAACAAATATGCACATTTTTGCAATGCCTGAGTTTTGGGTCAATAATTTTATATGGTTAAACCACAGTTCGCGGCTCTAAACCAAAGCCATTAGCCATATTGCATTGATTAAGTTATGTTTAAAAGGCATAATTACTTGATACTATGATTTAATAATCAAGATTATGATTGAAGTGGTGACTATATCGACGTGCGCAAGCAATTGGAAAGTGGCTAGCTAAGACTCTACAACAGGTAATCAATTGTCAATGTAAAGGGAACGATGCACAGGATTTTAAATCTGAAGATATATTATGAATAATATCTTCTTCCCGTTTTTAACATCTTAAAACTCAAATCTTACCGATAGCATAAAATCCACACAACAGCCATAAATTTTGAATGATTCAGTTCATTCAATTTTTCTTATAGTTTGCTGTGTTATGTGATCTTGTGTGTCAGTATTGTTCCTGTGATTTTTTTAATCACTCTGCTAATATTATATAAACTACAAATTGTCATGGTATTTTTTAATAAGAAATGATATATAGTGGGCATCATGTGAGCACCAGGCTGACGTGGCACTTCCTGGTGCTGCCACGTCAGCCTGGTGCCCACCATATCAAATTTGTATATATATATATACCTTGTATACACATATGTGTATATGTATATACAAACGGATGAGCTCCAGGTTGGTAAACGTTAGACCTTTACTCATTGTCATCTTTATAGTTAAAATACGATTTCTTAAATTTTGTTCAATGCCCTCGAACGGTGGTGTAACAACCAAAACGCAAAAAATATTAATTAAAAATAAAAACGAAGTGTGTAGATACACAACCTATTTAAAATTAATAAATGATATTCTAGATTTTTTTTCCAAACATCAACGATCTTACGAATCTATTTTATGATATAAATCTCATGTGGATATCATCCATAGAAAAAATTAGTTTTGATCTCAAAAGTGTAAAACCACTTTGTTAACTGGATTGATCTTCCTTTATAAGATACCTACTCGATCTCTTAGAAACTCGAGTGTAAAACCTGGTAAATAGGGTTGGAGTTGTCAAATCTGGATAGGCCAAACTGCATTAAATATACTATCACATTGGTAAATCTTTTTTACAGTTATCGGCTTATATTAAAACAAGAGTGATATCACAACTAACAAAAAAAGAAAGAAGAAGGAAAAAAAAAACGAGAGAACAATACTGTAACTTGAGAAGTTGGTAAAATATAACAAATAAGCGATAAATAAAAATTTCCAAAAAGGAACAGAGAGAGAGAGAGAGGATTGACGGAGATACCATGAAACATGGATGAGTTGGATTGTCATTTCCCCGACCAATCAAAATGGGCTTTCACACATTTGTATGATTTTATGTCATCAACTAATCAATGTTTTCGCCCATTGAAGACCGGCAATGAATGAGGCTTCCGAAAAGATTGATCTTGGATTCGAGTCTATCAAATTATATGCGAATCAAATACAGAAGCTGCTTGTTTATTACGACAACAACAGACATTTTGATTTCATCAAATTATCCAAGCAATTGAAATAATTTGAATTGCATTTCCTCCAAGAAAACCAATATGGATGGAATACCGTGAAATACTCCAAATATTTATTTATTTTTTAAAACAAATATTTTTTTAATTTAATCTGAATATATATAAATAAAATAATATTTGTTTAAAAAAACAAAAAAAAAAAACTACTGCAGCGCAGCAATTTAAATGAGCGTCCGCCGGGTTTTTATTTTTTTAAAATTTTTTTTTTTATATTTAAATTATAAAAAAAAAAACTAAACTGCATTGTCCTCTATTGTGAACAGCGGACTACATTGCAGCGTCGTGACAGATTTTTGCATTAGTTTTGCAATCCTCCCATATTTATATTATTTTTATATATATTTTTTTATTTTTGCTATATTTTAAAAAAAAAGCCCCATTTATGTAAAAACAGTCGGTCAAAATAATTTTTGTCAACTTCATAAATGAATTTTGAATAAAACTTTCATTCGGAGTTCCTGTTGAAAGTTGACTTGGACAGATGAAAAGGATTCAAATTTCGGTTTCTCGGTTCTCCCTGTGACAAATCATCTCACCTAATGCTATATATAAATCTAATCACTTCGTAGGAAATGTAATATTTGGCCAACAGTCCATGGTAATTCTCCAAACACACTCCCATCTGTACATGTCTCCAATTAATCTATAATTTTGAATGAATGACTCTTCAAAAGAAACCAGCTCTAAAGTTCTGAAAATCTATAATATTGAGTGAACGGCTCCTCAAATGAAGGCAGCTCTAAAATTCTCAAAATTATCTTTCGATGCTGATGTAACCGAATTATTTCAGCCGATGAGCTGTCATCATCTCGGGAGATCGGGACGTCGGGATGGATGAGGAGCAAGGGGTGATCGATGCCTTTAAAATACCTACAACCACAGATAAGAGGTCAGATGGCGTTGAAGTATGTCCAGCGAAGCCCTTACCGTTGCGTTAATTCAGGTCGGATGCGTGAGAGCAAAAAGAGAGCGAAAGAGAGAGAGAATATGTAGACTGATAGCGGGTGAATGTATGAATGAATGTTTAAAGAGAGCGTCATGGGGTATTTATAGACGGGGCTAGACGATGATGATTAGCGCCTTACCACGTGTGTGATACATTGAGGTTTCTTTACCCGACGCGCTGCGCGCTAGGGTGTTTCTCGCGGCAAAGACCACGGTCAGATTGATGGTTATGTTGGATGAGATTATCTCCGTGATCCCCAGTGATTCTAGAGCCTAGAGAGGCATTAAATTGTTTGTACTCTTGGAGGCGTGACTTTCGCCTCTCGTAATCCTCCCGAGCTCTCGATGTAGGTTCTCGGGAAATCCTCCCGAACTATTGGGATAGCTCGACATTTGGAGGTGCAGCTCGGATCTCAACCCCGTGGTATGTTTATTAATCTCCCAAAAAACATGGCACAGATAATATATATACAAATGAAATACCAAAGCCACATATCCTTTTAGAAAATAATAAATATAACTTCTCAGTACTCCCTGGGCTTAGACGTCAGGCGAGTTGATTAAAGACGTTAATCATAAGAAATTTGATCTAATTGTTTATTGATTCCGAATTATTATTGATTATCGCTTCTTCTTGCATGGAAACCCCAGTTTTACCTAATCCTACTTTTGGCACGTTCCAGTTGTCGTTGACAGTGATCGAATAAGGACAGAAACGACTATTATTAAATATGATAAAATAGGTAGCCTAGTTGGGCATTTTATTCTATTTTATTAAAAAAAAGATTATCTGGAGGTTGATTTTTTATCCCTCGCTGTTATTTTTTGGCTAGTACAGTATTTATTACCCATTTGTTGACTCAAGTTTGGAATATTATGAGTGAATCATATTATTGGTATAGTAGTTTGTAAAACACACTATCCAAGTAATTAATAGAATTATTCAAGAAATACGCACATGATTATTTGTATAACATAAAAAAGTAATTTATCAGAATTATCAGCTAACCTCGATTTAGAAACCAACAAGGACATGTACAGGAGAAAAAGATCCCAACCACCCAAAATTATGACTTGAAATCAATTAACTTAAAAGTGTACTCAGATTAAATTAGAGTAACGATAGGGTCCATCTGGCATTAACTCCAAATCGCAGGGACCATTCTGCAGAATCCATTTAATTTAATACTTTAATTAATGTTTCCGTTAAGAATTTCCTTTTAATTTCCGAATTTGCACCTCATTTCATCATGTGTACGTAATCGAAACAGTTAATTTAAACAGAATAAACAAAGCGCGTCGCGTCCGACAGGGAGTCGGTTGTGAAGGAAAAGAAACCAGAGCTCACTGCAAGCGGAGAAAGCTCCGCTCCTTTTCTCTCTCTTCTTCACGTGAATTCCGTCTGATCTCCGGCCACATTTTCACCGGAACCATAGATTTGTGCCTTCGTGCTACCCTTGACCTATTATACCCACCAATGTTTAGTGCTTCGAACGATATACGTCTTTGCTAACTGCATAAGAGGACAGCTCGAGTATTCCCAGTAAACATTGTCGAAAGTTGGAAGTGAGAGTTTGGTATCAAATGCTGTGATGATTGTCGAACTAGCTGCGGTGTCTTTTGTTCAGATTCCGCCCATTTCTGCTGTCGTCCGATCTCTCGTTTTTCGACGGTGATTAATTAAATCGGATATACCTCGCTATGTATTTTGGAGTTCTTTTTGTCTGCTCCGTGCTAGCTACTTTTCTGTATGATTTTTAAATAAAGTGGCACTGTTTCTGGATAAAGTTCTGTTCTTTTGGACTTACTGTTATCTTACTTTCCAGGATTAATTAAGGATAAAGGTTTTATTCTTCATAAAAAAAACTTGCCTGGTTTTTTGTTGGAGATGTACTTTAATATCAGCTTTCTTTGTACGATTGCGTTGCGAGATCCAATCGCCAGCTCCGGATGTAATTCACTGGAAAAGTGTCGCTGCCTTGGTTCTAATTATAACTTGCTTTGTGTTGTGCAAACACTTTGCTTTCAACTTTTTGACATGAGGAAAATATCGGTTGCGTGATTCATTTCGTTGTTGTAACTTGAGGATCTCATTATTTCTTCGGTCATTTGGGTTGTTAGTTGTAACTCATCGATGTGAGATCCTGCTGGAGGGATATTGTAAATGCTCAATTATGTAGCGGTCTGTTGTTCTCGTTACCCTTAGTTCATTCTCTTTCTACGTAAGAATGCAATTTTTATGTGATGTAGGTTTCGTTAAACGCATCTCTAATATTTCAAGCACCCCCTCTTTATATTCTCCTCCTTGTATTTAGTTCTGGGTTTCTTAACTTTATATTTTTGAATATTTGCAATTTCAATCCAGATTGACTATTTCTGTATCTTCACTCTTCTCCCTCAAATTCTTTACCCGGTTGTCTTTTGTTCCCTCTTATGTTTCTTTCATTTGATCTTTTTTTTTTAATTTGCAGTGAGGATAATTGCTCTGAAGGAGGTGATTGAAATTTTGCAGAAGTAGCTAAAATTATTATTTTTCTTCAAAACGGTAATCTTCTTAAAGAGGTACTTTACAGACTGAGTGCCAACAATTTTGTCCTTCTTTCCGTTCTCCTTGTCAAACTTCAAAATGTAGATTTTTTTGGCAGCTAACGCTGAGGAATATTCTTTACCAGGTAGTGAGATGAATGGTATTCATCATAATGTCGAACATCACAGTTTTGAGAAATCATTTCCAGGATGCTTGGGGAGAATGGTGAACCTCTTTGAATTGAATGTAGGGGTGTCAGCAACCCGGAGGCTCACTGATAAACCCCATCGGGAAGGTTCAATTTGGATATTTTCCTCTACATTTGTGTATTTCCTCACAGAAATGTTGCTATCATGCATATCCATCAAATTTCTTCTCTAATGCTTTTGGCTTAAAATATACTGGCAGATATATAATGGAACGTAGGATCGTGATACAGTTTCAGTTGCATACGGATTTTGGCATGCAAATTTTCCTTTTGACTGTTTCCTTGAATTTTCCTAATTTTCTTCATTTAGCGATTAAATTTGGCTTTTGTTTTTCCCATCATTAAGTGTATTCAAGACATGCTTGAGTAATAATTTGCTGGTTGCTGATACGTAGGTTCCCCTCTCTCAAGAAGCAGATCTGATGTAACAAGAACAAGTCCAGCGGCTGACCCAGTGGAGGAGAAAGGGGTACTGCACTAACTATATGCTTTAATATTAAGTTCGATTGACTTACGTAATTTTATTTCTTCTGCTTTACCGGGTTCTTTAGCACAAATTCATTTTTCTGTGCGATATCTGCAGATTGTATCTGAAATTAGGAATTCACGCTCCACCAGAAAATCCAATGGAACACCCATGAAGATGCTCATTGCCCAAGAGATGTCCAAAGATGTGGACTCAAAATGCAGTCCACCAAATGTAATTGCCAAACTGATGGGGCTTGACACTCTTCCAAGGCAGGAAACTGATGCATCTATGCAGAGAAACCATTCTAGAGGCCATTCTCGCAGTCATTCAGACACACAGATGTGTTACTGGGAGCAACAGAATGGATTTTTTTGCGACATAGAGCCCCATGAATATAAAGATGTCTATGAAACATTGCAGAAATCACCTCATAAGGGAAGATATGATGAAATTTCAAGTGACAAAAGGATGGCTCTTGTTCGTCAGAAGTTTGTCGAAGCAAAACGCATGTCCATGGATGAAAAACTTCGTCAATCTAAGCAATTCCATGACGCATTAGAAGTTTTGAATTCCAATAAGGACTTGTTCCTCAAGTGTCTACAAGAACCAAATTCTATGTTTTCACATAATCTTTACACTCTACCTTCCATTCCTCCTCCAGAGATAAAGCGCATCACTGTCCTGAAACCTTCAAAAGTGGCAAATAGTAATGATTTTTCTGGTGCTGTGAATAATGATGGAAAACAAGTTAAAAAAGGTGCCTTTGTTCTGCTGAATGGGTTGGAGAAAAGTGAACTGGTTAATTCCTCCCCAGCAAGGTGGAGGAATTATGAAAGTCCCTCACAAGCAACTCGAATAGTGGTTCTAAAGCCAAGTCCTGTAAAGCCTCATATTAAGGCAGATATTTGTCCACCAGTTGAATCACGGAGCATAATAAATGATGATGACACGGGGTATGTTGAAGATGCTGAAAATCAGGAATCACGAGAAGTTGCAAAAACAATCACGCAGCAAATGCGTGAGAAACTTGGGCACCATTGTGATGAAGGCTTGATGTCCTCTGTGTTCTCCAATGGTTATGTTGGTGATGAAAGTTCATTTAATAAATCAGAAATGGAATATGCAGCGGGCAATCTCAGTGACTCGGAAGTCTTGTCACCTCTATCTAGGCACTCCTGGGATTACATCAACAGGCTTGGAAGTCCATTTTCAACTTCCTCTTTTGGTAGAGTATCCTGTTCCCCAGAGTCATCAGTTTGCAGAGAAGCAAAGAAACGTCTTTCTGAAAGATGGGCCATGATGGCATCTAATGGGAGTTGCCAAGAGCAGACATATGCACGAAGAATCTCCAGCACGTTGGGTGAAATGCTTGCACTTTCTGAGACAAAGAAGGCAGTGATGTCAGGGGAAGATCGCATTTCCAATAAAGAATGTAAGGTTTCAAATTCTCTGGCTGACAATGGATCAGAGCCTATTGAAAGCTTGGATTCACCAAAGAATCTCATGCGATCAAAATCTGTTCCCGTTTCTTTTACTGAGTATGGAACTAGGTTAAGCACGAGTATACCGATTCCAGATAAGAACAAAGTGGAAACTCAAAAGGATGACACGAAGGAAAGGATTCTTAAATCGTCTTTCAAAGGGAAAGTCTCAAGTTTGTTTTTCTCGAGGAACAAAAAAGCTAGTAAAAATAAGTTGCTTGCTTCTGAAACCAAAGATGAATCTCACCCCAAATTTACTCCTGAACAAGACGGTGATAGGAGTGGTCTTACTGACGAAGGATTTCAGGTGAAGCTTTCAAATAAAGCATCGTCCTCAAATCAAGTTGTGTGTGCTGCAAGATGTCCTGAGGTACTTGTTTTTCTTCATGTGTGTACCTTATATGGGGCAAACATGTTAGCTTAGAGAAGTTAGTCTTCTTTTTGGCTCTCTCCTTTTTATTTGATGGTTTGGTTAACTGTTGAACATGCAAAAAAAAAAAAAAAAACTTTATTATACTCTTTACATTATTTTACTTTCAGGAGTTGTTCCTTTCTGTCCTATAAAGTAGTATAATCAACCCTGTGTTAAGAGTTGCCATTTCTGAACATACCAAAAGTTGGTAATACTATTGTAGAGTTGTGATCTTCACGAGGATTGAATGTGAGGCAGATGATGGTGAAGAAAATCCTGCTTACTTTTTAACCATGAATTAGTGTGTACCGAAATTCGTTCAGCCTGGCTGCACAACGGCTGCTTGATCTATTGAAGTTTATCACTGGCTTTACTTAGGTTTTTGACTGAGAATTTGAATCAATAACGGATTATTAAGAATTGAGGAATGCGTGTATTTGTTCTTGCTTGTATTCTGTGATTGAGGAATCCTAAATGGTCTATACTAGTTCTATACTTCATCTGTTCATGCATTCCACACTTGCAGACTGGATTTTTCATGGAAAAGCCTGTCGCGTCTGGGAACTCAGGTGAAAACTTGGATCAGCCGAGTCCAATATCTGTCCTAGATACACCCTTTGAAGAAGATGAGCATGTGGCATTAGTGTTTCCGCGTTATGTCAGGCCTAACCGACATGGTGAAATGCAATACCTGAAATTCACTTCAACTCTTTTTTCAACACCAGGTGTAATTAAAGCATAATTTTGTTTCTTGCTGTTACTTATATTACAGGTGATGGGTTGCCAGCCAATCCTGTTAGATCAAACTTGATTGACAAATCACCACCTATAGGATCCATTGCTCGCACTCTCTCATGGGATGATTCATGCCTCGAGACAGTCTCGAGATACTCCCCAAATCAATCATTTTCTGGTCAAGGAACGGGCGAAGAGAAACAAGAATGGTTTTTCTTTGTCAAGACTCTGTTATCTGTTTCTGATCTGCTAGGGGCGGTGCAATCGAACTCATTTTTAGCTAGATGGCACTCTCCTGATAGCCCGTTAGACCCATCGTTAAGAGACAAATACATAGACTTGAAAGACAAGGAGGCACTGCATGAGGCCAAGCGAAGGCTAAAACGATCAACCCGAAAGTTGGTGTTCGACTGTGTAAATGCTGCTTTAGTGGAAATTGCTGGATACGGGTCAGTTTCGGGTCAAAGAGCCATTCCTTGCATTAAAGCTCGTGATGGCATATTTGGGAACACATCATCGACAATCCTGGACGAGGTGTGGAACCGAACTAATTTATGGTTATCTGGTGAGATCAAATGTGTTTCAGACGACTGTGGGGATGACAATAGCCACGTGTTGGAGCTAGTGGTGAGGAAGGAGGTTGTAGGCAAGGGATGGATCGATCATCTGATTTTGGAGGTTGATAATTTAGGGAAGGAAATTGAAGTCAGGTTACTGGAAGAGCTTTTAGAAGAAGCAGTGGTTGAATTTACAGGTAGGATTTAAGGCAATTCATTCTTTGAACAACTTAATAGTTTCCTTTCTGTGTCAACAACTCTACTGTGTATGGTCCCCAGCCCACACTTGTGATGCAAATTGCCGCACATAATGTGCATCCTTTCGCTGTCTGGACCATTTTCTATTGTATATTATCTGTATTTCCTCTTTTGTAAAACACCATAATGGTATAAAATTACGTATAAATATGAATATTGTATGTGTTAGATCATCTGCATGGCAATTCCCTTTATCGTGAAATTGTCCAAAACTGCCATCTCTCTTGTTAGGACATTAAGTGGAATTTTTAAAGCTCCCTATGTACCCAGTTTTGTATTGCTGATATATGCTGGTTTTTCTTTAATTATTTTTAAGTTCCTATTAGATTCAGACAACTCTTCTTTTACTAGAAAAGAGGAGTTGACACTATATATTCCATGATCTCAAGTTTGGATGTCTAGATCGGTATCTTCCATTGTTTATTCTCTAGTAGTACTGGCAGGTGTCCCAATGTAAAACTTCTTCTATAGGTGGACATTCATTTTGAAATTTTTAGGTTGGAATCCAATCCAATGCTGAACTATATTAAGGTTATGAAACCAAATTCTGCTGGCCCTTAAAGTGAAAGAACTATTTACCTTTTGCCCTCACTTTTAATTTGCAGAGAGATGTATGACTTGAAGTCAGTTGGAATAAGAGTTTTTTGGAATGGAAACAGCTAGTGACAGCGACAACGCACTTCACATGGGATGGAGCTAAATAGTTAATGCATCTTGCAGTGGATCTTGTCTGCTTACCTTATTTTTCACAAATATGCATTAATTATTGACCAACCAAGAATGCACAACAACCAAACCCCTTATCCTCGAGTGAAATAATCACGGGATATCACGTAATTAACTAAATCTTTAAATTAATGTGATGAAAAAATAAATAATAATATATATAACATAGTGATATTATTTACTTAAATCATTTCCGGAATAATTACATAATGATTACGTATGTAAAGTTCTATATATGTGTGTTGCTTTAGATGCGCGAATGAGGGGTCCGTTTCGTGTTGAACCAAATGAAGCGAGACATCTGCTGCAACGTCCATTTTCAGAACTGCCGCAGTCCTTTAATGCGCGTACACCAAGGATGAAACTATAAGCCACAAACTCAGAACTGAAGAGAGTGTGACATATTGAACCTAAACAAATTTATCGAACTAAGACATTTTAGTTAAATGATTCGATTGATTTGTGTTAAATTATTATATAGAATAAATAATATATTGTTTAGTTACAAGATGAAATATACATGATTGATTTAATCGAAGCGCTCGCAGTATTTGGATAAACCATTCGAAAATTCCTTTGTTTATTTCTAAACAGATATGGAAGTTCAACAAATTATATTTCTAGAAGCACTTTCCTAATTGTTTTTTTAACCAACAGAATAACTTTTTTAATAAAATGATTTTTATGCACCAATAGAATATGTAAATACATGAGAATAATATTTTGAGCACAATGAATAAAAATCAATACTTGACAGTCAACTCGCTGCGATTGCTTGTGAACATGGAATCATATCTCTTGGATTCCAGATCCACAATGAAGCTATGTGCACCATTTCGGATTTTAGTGGTAGCTGGCAAGACTCGTTGTCTTTGGTTGAGTTTCCCTACAATAACAGCTATCAGGTCACGATTGGCATGGCACCATTTGAATCTTTGTATGGCAGAAAGTGTAGATCGCCAGTGTTTGGGAAGAAGTGGGGGAGAAGCAGCTGTCTTCCCCAGAGTTTGTGCAGCAGATGAGAGATAAGGTGGACTCGATTCACCAGAGAATGAAAGCTGCTCAAGATCGCCAAGCTAGCTATGCGAATAAGAAGCGTAGGCCTTTAGAGTTTGAGGTTGGTGATCTAGTTTCCTTAAGGTTTCTCCTTTCCGTAGTGTTATGAGATTTGGTCTCAAGGGTAAGTTAGCTCCTCGCTATGTTGGTCCTTATGAGATCTTAGAGAGGATTGGTCCTTTGGCTTATCGGCTGTTGTTGCCACCAGATTTGTCTTCCTTACATGATGTGTTTCATGTTTCGATGTTGAGGAAATACGAGCCAGATCCTTCGCATGTGTTGAGAACTGACGAGGTTGAGTTAGATCGGACTTTAAGCTATGTTGAGTATCCCTTGCAGATCTTGGATAGAAAAGAGAAACAGTTGAGGATTAAGACCATGCCTTTAGTGATGGTTCAGTGGAGCAAGCACGGTAGAGAAGAAGCTACTTGGGAACTGGAAGAGAAGATGCAGCGTGAGTAGCCGCCTCTGTTTGAGTAGATGTTGTTTTGTTCTAGTAGTTGGTTGCTTGTGTTTCTTTCCCCAGTTATCTTGAACTCTTGTTTTGGAGTTGATAGATTTCGAGGACGAAATCCTGTTTTAGTGGGGGAGATAGGTGAGACCTGAAAGCCGATAAGATTAATTGAGTTACAACATGACAGTCAACTCAATTAAATAGTTGATGCAGACCGATAATAATTTAAGATGATGTTAAAGTGACGATTTGCTGAAGGCAAGGATTAAGGTTAATTAAGAGAATCGGGAAATAAAACTTTGTACATGGTTATTGGCAGAACGTGGAATTATTGTTGAATTTTATAATAAAAGATAATAGTTAGAGGGAAGTAATGTTGATATAAATAACAGAATAGGAACTGAAGTCGTGGGGCATCGGTAGACATTTGTTAATCCGACATTATGTCCGTAACGTGAAAATAAGAGAGAAACTAAAATTGGTTTGTTACTCACTAAAAGTTTTATAATATAAATTATCTAAATATTCAAAAATCCCCCATATTTTACCATTTCCACTATTTCAACATGTATTACAACTTGGAGGATGTTTAACTAAAATTATAAGCTCTCTAAAAAACTCTATAAATTTATTTGGTAAAAATTTATGTACTACTTATAAGCAGTCAAGTTTAACAGCCAATTAGCTGATTTTTAAAAAATATGATCACCTCTATTTCTTTTTAAAACATCTGATTTTAACATCATATTTCTCCATAATATCCTTACGTCTTTCTTATATCTCCGTTATATCCTTCATATATTTTAATATGGTTTTACCATAATATTTTTTTGTTAATTACATGTGAAAAAATAATCTTAATCTAGTTTTATAACATTTTTTCCAAATAAGATAAATTTTCTAAATAATCAGAATAAAGATCTTATAATATCAAACAAATCAATATTTTTAAGTTTTTCAAATAAATTTAGTAAAACAATTTACCAAATTATTTAAAATATGACATGACGGCTCATAAAATTTCAGAGTTTATAAAATATTTTTAATAAGTTTAGTCAAACATGTCTCAGTGTACAAAAAGTTTATAATATCTATATGTTTATTTTTATGTATGACATGCAATTTCTTTTAAACAATCACAAAAATGATAAAACCGTAATAATTAACTTTATAAATATTTTTCATGAGTTGCCTTTTCCATTTGATTTTTAGTTTTGATGGATTTATTAAATAAGTATTAATACATTAATAAATTAAAAATAATTGTATAAATTGGTGTACTCTTTGGTCAATTAATATAAATTAGAAAATTTAAATAACAACTATATTTCTTTTCTATTTATAATCATTTATCAAGTTGTTAATTTAATATATAAAATATGATTTTTTTGTATTTAAACATTTGAAAAGAAAATGTGCGAGAAAATTTGACCTACACTAACTACTAAGGAAGACCAAATGAAAAAAGAGATTTTAAAAGGTATTTTTGGAAAGATATTTTTAAAATAAGTTTGCTCAATATCAAATTTGATAATGGCAATCTATAAAAGGCTATTTGAAAAATCCCTCAAATTAAAAATCACTAGAATAGCCCAAGCCTTACATCAGTTCTTCGTCATTACATACACACACACACACACACACACACATATATATATATATATATATATATATATATACGAACTCGATATCGTGGGCGTCTGGAGATGCTCAGCCGAACATCATATCAATTTCCTATGATGTTCAGCTGAGCATCTCTAGACGCCCATAACAGGCGCCCACAATATCAGGCCTCTATATATATATATATATATATATATGTTCATTAAACAAACAAAACAATCGGGAAGAACCATATAACCAATAGAAAAAATATCATACACTCGTTCAGATAGGACAGCCGGAGTGTTTCTGCTTGCTGTTTCCTATAAGAGGGTTGGTGCTTCGGTTGATCCTCAAACATCGGTGGAAGCGTTTTGGTTCGGGAAATCCTTTTTCGTGCTATCGCTATTCAATCCATACTGCAACCAAAAATTCATAAAGAGAATGGAATTTAAGAAGCATCAAATAATGAATTAGGAGGACATTGGTTATTTTGAAAGAACAAAAACGATGCGAAGATCTTTAAATGTATAAAGTGATAGAATTAACTTCATTTGTCAACCGTTTCAAAAGAAAAAAAATCTTCATTTGTGAGCATGAATATAACTTGATATTTATTTCAGCAGCTGCAGCATCTTTTTGTTAAGCTACTTTTTTCTATGTTGGAGTACCAGATTACTTTCAGAAGCCTCGTCTCCACTAGATTCCAGGTCTGTAACTCTAGAACAAGAGGGCAAGGATCATAATGGGACAGCTCGATTTATGAACTGTTTCTTTGCTAGAATAATCGTCCATTTTGCCTTGATTTCCCGCTTTAAGCCTCTCATCCTCGAGTATTACATCTTTTACATGAATAATGATAACTAGCTCATGCAAACGTAGCTATTGCATTCAAATAACCACACATGTCCAAAAGTCCTCGGAAATAACTAAAATTTGACATAGAACACAGTAACCCACAATAATGGTGGCATTGACAGGGTCCAAGGTTATTGCTAAGTGGAAACTTCGGGTGGAATTAAAACAAAATACAACAGCAACCTTGATATTGAAAAATTAAGCTTGTTACTAAATTACTTGATGCATGGATATATAATAATACAAAACTTGATTTCAAGTGAAAACGAGAAGTTTATGTAAAGAAAGGGGTCATTTACAAGAAATTTGAAATATTATAGAGATAAAAAGATAAGTCACATACAGTTATTGAAATAGTGCAAATGGTAAAGATACCAACCGTTTTTTCTCATCCTTGAACTCCAGGAATCAGAATCATCCTTAGTCGACCCAGACGCGTGGCCTGAGTTCGTATCAAGCAATGGTTCCCTAGTTCTACTATGAGTACCAATATCCTCCTCAATATCATCATCCCCTCTTTGATTTGATACCAAGGATCTGAGTATCACTGCAAATAGTACAGATAGTACCTAAAAAAGTATAACAGGAATTATACCTTCGACGTCGAAAAAGATTTGACCAACAAAAATCATGCAGCCCTTCCAATTAAATATGCAGATGGAAACATAACTTCGGGACATTTAAACTTCAGAATCAGCCATAGTAATTCAGACACTCGAAGTCAGATGAGTCAAGTTGACAAAAATGAGAAGTGAAAGTAAAAATGTCATAATATGAATTATAAGATATTGACCAATCAAATAAATATCCATGCAGACTGCTGTCTCTAGCTCAATAGAGGTGGAGAATAATGTTTACAGTAATCTGAATATTCTTGTAACACGTTTCTCTTAATTTTGATCCTTGAGACTGAAAAAACTTAATTCATCAAGTCAACAAAATATAGCAAAATCTAAAACATTATAAACACTAAAAATTTTAACATGCCTGAATTACAGCAATGGCTATGCCAACCCACTCAAAGACATCAACATTGTCCTCTATAAAGGTGCGGAGGCTGTCAAGTTCTCCGGTTGGATCATGTGGGAGGTCCTGAAAATAAGTATGTCAAAGAAAAAGCAAGTAAAAGCATCTGCAGCATTGACAAAGAGTATGAGAGGTAAGATCTATAAAGTTGCTCTGCTCTTGGTTTATTGTTGTATTCTTACTTTCCGCATATTTTACTCCGGATATTGCTAGCTTTTACCAGTTTTATTTTATTTATAGGTCAATGTGGCCACATAGATGTTTGCCAACAGGGGAGTCAAAGAGTCGGAAAGAAGGCCAAAGAGTTGAAAATTTTAAATAAGGAAACCGTTATTAAGTTCCAATTCCATGTGCAACCACGGAGGGCCAAAAGCAGGAACTGAAATAAGATAACCATCATTCTCAGCCACAGGTGCTAGAGGATTAGCAAGACTTCTACATGGTCAAATAGTAATAAGAAATGGCATGTCTCGACTTCCTACATTCACAGAGAAGGCAATCCAGCTGCTAATTATCTTGCTAATACAGCTATGAATCGCCAATCTTTAATGGTATTCTCGGGTGACTTTCTCTCACAAGATGGGGCAAACTTATTCTAGAAGATCTCACGAAGTTTCACTTCAACGTTTTCGGTTTTCTTCCCATTGTGTCTATTGACCCCTCAAGTACCAAGGCAATATCTGAACGTGAAAAACATTGTTTAGTGACACAACTGTGCTTGCCTTTGTTTCTTAAGTGATCACTTGGATATGTTTGTCTAGTTAAATGTGTTTGAACTTCTCTGCCACAGTCGTACTTTCGTTTTCTTTGTTTCATTAAACAAATGCTTTCATTTAATTATTTTAGTGTTACTTAGATCCGATGGTTTCAAATTAGACAATAGTAACATGGAAACTACTTGGACTCAAATCCAGAGTATACTACTTGACAATCTAGTAAGTCCACACGTTTAGTTGATCGACGTACCCTCTCCCAGTGGCGATCAAGTGCAATAAAAGTCACCAAACCCGCTTCCAGTAGAACAAAAACGGTATTTAGCATTGCATACTGACATTTTTATGCGGTCAAGGATAAGCAATGTCACGAGACTAAAGTGGCTCAAAAAAAGCATGAGGCTTGCCGAGATTTCTTAAGGATTTTGAGATTAAAAAACACAGTACGCAAAATGATCCAGATGATTTCTACTCAATCCCCAGGAAAGAAAAAAGTCTTGATATGCATCAATAAGTCAGAGCACTAGTTTGAGTATTTGTAAAGTTCCAACCAGAACCCGACTTCACTCTAAATTTAAGAATGATGCCAACAATTAGTACACAGTTAAAAATTAAAATATAACCTTTTCGGTTTACGCCTCATGTGGGTGTGAAAAAAAAAGAGATTCCACAAAAAGGATACAGAGCAAAGGCAGCAGCCATTGATCGCTTCAGCTGCAATGTGACCAATGCAAGTGATACAACATACTAAAATTCCGAGTCCCATAAAAGAATATATAAACCTGTCATGAAATGTATATACAGAGAAATAAATAAACCGCTATGTAGTTACTCGAACTTAAAGCTGAACTAGATTCCAAAAACTAAACATAAACATACAACTCGAAAATAAAAATTCAAGATCTCAGCAAACAAATACTATATTCTAAACTAAAAACTAATTGGGCGTACCATGGAGCTGGAAGAGAGTGTAAACCAATGTTAAGCTCATTGTGGTCGAATGAAACGGCACCATATGCAAAATCCATAGGATTGGTGGCATCAGCAGCCAGCTCAACTTCATAGCCACTGGGCGAAGGAGCCGGCGCAGGAAATTCGTCGTGGTGGTGCTGCCACTGGGTAAGCATGTAAGCAGAATATATAACAATCGCGACACCTACGAATGCCTGAAGAAAATTCAAGAATTTCAGAATGAACGACACGAATGTATGGCTCCATGGGGTCCGCATTGTGGATTTTCTTCCCTTTCTTCTCGGGGGGAGTCCAAATTCAAGAAAAGTGATTTTCACAGACCCAATTCCACCTCGTAATAAAAAATCTTTGCTTTTTCGATGTGGAGTTTGGATCAAGAAGAAATTTCTTTTTTCTTTTTCCTTTCTTTGTTCTTGTAAGTAAACATTTCCAGCGATGAGTCACGACGGTTGCGTAAGCGTTTCTTGTCGCTTTCATATCCGAACCAGCCAGCTAGATTCGCCTTAAGACGCCTACCCACAATAATGGGCCTCCAAATTTTCGAGAGTTTAAATTAAAATTTTTCTATAATTAAATTTTTATTAGTCACACAATAGATTAAATGATAAAGTTACCATGGATAGATTTTCAAGGTCTAGGGAATAAATATACTTATAACCACACATTCCTAATGGATAAATAAAAAAAATCTTCAGTCTTAAGGAGAGATTACTTAATCAAGTTTAAACATATTAAAAGCTTAAGCAAGATTAAGTGCCACATAGTTGAGTTTTTAGAATATTGGTTTTAACAGAAAGAAATAACACATGATTTGAAATATTAGTTCTTGATTGAGTAATTATGAATGATATCAAGTTCATCCAACTAGGACTCATTCTGAAAACAACATTGGTTAGTAAACAAGGGTTGAATTCTCACTGAGATGAGGTATTATTCTAAAGTGTACTTTAAGAGTTAATATTTTTGGCTATATGAAGCCTATGTTCGTTGGTATACGTACAAATATAAATAATAAAAAATGTCATCTTCTTATCCTAGAGATTTGGTAGAACTTTTAATTTATCAAAGTATATACATCCACTCTCATTATCAAGAACAGCTTCACAAATTAGAGGTTTCTTCTTCTATCAAATTCAAAGTTCGGTATGTATTTTATGATTTTTTGTTTTGCTCATACTTTTTTTTGTTTTTAAAACTATTTTATAGATATTTTCCGCTGTTTTTCAATTATTTCTTTTGCGTCAATGTTCGGTTTTGGATCATAATATTGGTGAAGAGAACACTAATCGAGAATAGATAGAATAGGTGGAACCTTATATTATATTTTTTTATGAATCTTGTAATTGTTAGAATCTGATTACCTGATCATAAATTATGGGTTGACTTTCACGTCACCTCTCTAAATGGATCCCTGGTTGAGAATTGATGTGATGCTTCCCCTCGTGTGTGATTGTTGTCCTTTTTTTTCCTTCATTCTTTCTGTTTTGATCGTAGGTGTATGTCTTGGTCTCGTGAGTGAAAATTTCAGAAGGTGCGTGTGTTGATCATTCATGAGAATTTTTCTACTGAACTTTTGAACCTGCATGAATTCAGCGTTGCTATTCCACCTTCGATGATTGTCTGCTGCTGTGTCTTACGGTTTCGATTGGTTGTGTGCATGGGTTGCCCTCTCTGTTCATTTATTTTTTTTGTTTGTTGCTGTTTATACTGCTGGAAAGCAAAAAAAAAAAGATTCTTGCATGAGGTGGCTACTAGAGCTGGAAAGTAAAGTCTTTGTTGGAGGAACTTACGGGCAACACATGTCTTCTAAAAATTTTTGATCCAAGGACTAAATTGGGTCCTGCAATTGGGGAAGACGTGAGTTGTTTAAAAAAAAAATTGGAAGTGATAGTAGCGATGGGGGATTCGCAATGACATGAATGCTTATGATTAAAAACTTTTCTTTGCTTCTCATTTCTTATTACTTTCTTACTACCATGTATATATTATCTTTTTATGCATATATAAGTGGTATTAGCAATGGGAGATTCGCAAGGAAAATATAATGTATGGACGATTGAAAAGAGTAACGAGTTACTAAATATAATGATTGATAGTACCATGCGAGGATGGCGTGATAACAATGGCTGTTTAGCAAAAAAACTGTAGAAAATAAGATATTACCCGCTCTAAACGAAAACTTGGGTGTGAAAAGACATTCACACAATATCAAAGCCGTTTAAAGTGGTTTAAAATACGATATAACAACCACTGTAAGCTTATGCGTCATAATCTGGTTTGGATGAGATTCTAATGCAAGGAAATTCATGGCTACAGAAGAAGTCTGGGAGGATTATTTAAAGGTCAGTTTTTTTGTTAGAAATTAGAATTTACATTTCTAAATAGAATTAACTAGTTTGAATATTTTTTAATACTTGATTTTTTACGGTCTCACCCTAAACATGAACACTATTGGGGTGACACTTTTGAGGACTACCAAGATTGAGAATTATAGTTGTGAATGATACTGCAACAGAAAAATACTCAATTGGGCTCGGAGATGACACTGATGCAAGAACATATGAAACAGAAGAAAACAAGGTTATTAATATAAACGGATATGTTAATAAAAGATTTATTTTAAATGAAAAAATTATTATATATTTATAAGTTCAAATAAAATCATTATAAAAAGTTAAAATTATAAAATTCCTAAATTATATTAACAAATAAATCCATAAAAACTTCCTAAAAATCCATAAAATGTCTCTAAACTCTATAAAAGTCTAATGAAGTCCATTAAATTATTTTATAACTCCATGAGATTCCATAAAAATTTACAAATTCCTATCAATTTCACAAAATTCTATCAATTAAAAAAAACTCAATAAAAGTAATTAAATCCGTAAATATGATAGGCAATGATCCTTTTTCCGAGCATGGAAAATAGGACAGTTGATAACCGATAGTGAACAATCAGCAGACGAGGTTAGAGATGATTTGTAAATGAAATTTGTGAGTCTACGTGCAAGAAAATCGATTGTAATTATTTTAGAAAGAGATAATATAGTCTGTCCGGGTGCGGGCTCACATGCTTAATATTTTATTGGTTATTAAGGAACAACCATTATGAGGATAACTTGATGGTGGTTGACCTCACACATAGTTTCGAATACCTTTTCAGACCTATCAAATCTTGCGAACAATATGTATGCAGATATTTCAATATTTTGTTTCTAGCTTTGCATTACTTCACATGCCGGGGTTTTTAATTGTTTACCGTAAAAAAAAAATTTTTTTAACAAAATAAAGTGAAATGGAGGGGTTTATCAAAATGAGGTATCACGCCCTCCGCGAGGGCGTGACTCAAAATTTTTTTTTTTTAAAAAACCAAGTCACGCCTACCCCAACGGCGTGACTTGGAAAATTTTTTTTTTTAAAAAAATGAAGTCACGCCCATGCAAAGGGCGTGACTTCAAATATTATTTTTTAATTCGTGCATAGTGGACCAATAAATGTAACATCACAAACAGCATTAATTATGGACTACACCACCAATCACGAGTGCATGCATATCGACGACATTTAACAGGGCAATGAATGCACCAAATCATTGCTTTTACAGGGGGTGTGGTTTTATTTTTTTTATTATGATTATTTAGTCATATATACACGTAACATTTAATTACAAAATCCTTTTAGTATATTAAATTATTTACTGCGATTATTTCTTTAAAATAATTACTGATTCTACGTATTAAACATGGAAGAAATTTCAAAAATAAATGTTTGTCCGATAGTTAAATTTCGGGTAATAATTTTTTTAATGATAAATTTTTTTCCTCTATATGAATAAAAATTATAATTGAGCATCATGTAAAATAATTCATAATGTGTGTAACTGACGACACCAACATTGAAACCCTTTAAATATTGAGTCATGGGCTATTTTTGTTTCGATGCAACCAATTTTATAAGTATATGGTCCATAAAACGAGGAATTTTATAAATTTGGTTATCTATATTGTTTACTTTCAATTTTATTCTTATATACATGTATGTATATAGATAACCAAATTCCGAGTAGAATAACTCAACCTAATTTCTTTTGACAGATTTGATCGCCTATTCAGCGATGATGCTGCCTCTCTCGTCCCCGAACCTATCCGCAAAATACACCAGACCCTAACCGCCGGTTAAAGACGCCGGTCCACTATGCACGAATTAAAAAATAATATTTGAAGTCACGCCCTTTGCATGGGCGTGACTTCATTTTTTTAAAAAAAAAAATTTTCCAAGTCACGCCGTTGGGGTAGGCGTGACTTGGTTTTTTAAAAAAAAAAAATTTTGAGTCACGCCCTCGCGGAGGGCGTGATACCTCATTTTGATAAACCCCTCCATTTCACTTTATTTTGTTAAAAAAATTTTTTTTTTACGGTAAACAATTAAAAAGCCCTCACATGCCACTGGGAATAAATCTATATAGGCTACATATTTAGTGGGCATAAAACATACCCTAAAAGGATAGATCACGGGACTTTTATAAAAATAATAATTAAGCAGAATATATTGGTTTAATGAATTTAAGAGGCACGAGTACTGTTGGTAGGTGAAAAAAGAATTGGGTTAGGGATCCAATGAGTTGAATTCAGGTGGGATTGCTTTCTTGAATCCATACGTTAGGGCTAATATCTCGTATAGGACAGAGCCTCTGATATACAGGTTTTAAATCGAGAGATATGTACGGATATGTATGAAAATAGGGAGATGACTTATATAATAGGCAGACCGTAGAGCATATCCCATACTATTTCAGTGGGATAATGCTTTTAATGAAATGGAACCCGCGAAGTCGGAGAGGATAATCGAACATGCGAAGCCGAAGAGTAGAATCTCACGTCATACCAAATCTATTCAACTCGTCTGTGACCCTGAGCGTTAATCTTCTTTTTAATATTCATCTACATCCTATGTCCATTCTAATTGCACTCATATCTCCTATCCGTTGGAGGAGCGTATCCATATCATACAATACAATAGCCATTTAAATACCACATGTAATTATATTGGATTTTACCAATTATAACAAGAATTGAAAAGACAAAAATAAAAACTATCAAAATAAACAGAATATAATATAAAATTTTAGAAATAGTTAACCATAACACCATTATCCTAAGAAGTTGCAATCAACTATATATTAATATTTTCTTAAACCCATTCAACTATCATCATACCACCAATAAGTTTGCAAAAAGTTTGACCCCCTTTCGTTTTCGTTTTCGTTTTCGTTTTTTGGGGGTCATTTATTTCGATTTTGGATATGGATTTGTGAGCTATTATATTCATTATTCATCGGATATAAAATTATTTTTCATGGACATGTCTTAAAACAATTTAAGGAAATTTTTATGTAATTTGCTAGGAAAATGACTCCCATCTCATAACATACACATATGCATGTCTCTAATTTTTTTCAATGCTTAGTTTATAATTTATGGGCAACGATTAGAGGTGACAATATCGGCCCAACAGCAACATTGGATGATTAGATTTTTGTCCCAAAATATATAATTAAAGTGTGTGATGAGTAGTCACTCGGTTATATGCATCACAAGTCTTCATTATCAAGGTGGTTGTACATACCAATTATAGTCTATCAAAGTCACGTGAATTATTATATATATCTAAATATATGCAAAAATCGTACCTATTTCAAAACTAATTTTATACAAAAATAGCTTCTACGATTAATCCAAATTTCACATGTTTCGTTAATTGGATAGGATACGTTTCATAATCTATATACGGTAAATAAATATTACAATTAATGGATGTCATGTGGATTTTGTTGATGATAACCAATCCATATTATGTTAAAGACTTCCAGTCTATTTTTAAAATATGGTCTTTGTTACTTAAAAATATTCCTTGAATGTACTTCGGTTTTAAATGCTCATAATTAAGATGTACCCTCGAGACTCAACTTTTTCCCCTGCATTAAAATGTATCGCAAATATTTATTTCTAAAATATTAACATGATATATCATTAATATTCTCTCTCTTTGGAATAAAATCCGATGAATATAATAGCTAACAAAATAAGCTATTTAGAATTGACAGATTCATGAAACTATTGTTAAAGGAAATGAAACTCATAATTGACAAAATCCGATGAATATAATGGCTTGTAAAACACGTTGTTTTTTAGAATTGACAAACTCATAATTATTGATCAAACATCAAGTAAGACAGTGACTCTATTATAGTGTCCATTAATGAATATTTGAAATTTATGAATGACTTAGTGAATCCCATAATTTATTTACAAAAATATCTTTCACCTTAGTAATAGAAATATAGATTTTTATGACTAAATATACCATCAAAATTAATCCCATCACAAATTATAAAATTTTGATTTGAAATTTGAAGCATATCTCATAAGAATATGATGAATTTTGTTTTAGTCTTCTATTAATTAAACAGTAAAATATTCTTGGAAATATTTAAAACTAAGTTAAAAACCAATACTAAGGGTTTCTCGCAGTTTAAAATCATAATTTTATTTTGAGACTTTAGAAACTAAATTCGATATAAATTACTAGATATTATTATAGAATAACATGTGCTAGATATAACGAGTTTGCTAAGACTATCCGGTTTAACTTAAGCACTGATGTCTAATAATTAGGCGCACTAGAATAATCTCAACTGTCCCAACCAGCACACATTTTATTTTATTATTATTTTTCCAGCCCGGCCATTTCGTAAGCTTCTCTCTTCTCTTTCTTCCCCACACTCCCTTTTCTCCACTCCACCACTTCACCGCAAATCCGATTCTCTACGCCGGAGATCGGCCACTGCCGCTGCTGCAGACATGGAGGAGGCACTGGAGTTGGCGCGTGCGAAGGACACTAAGGAGAGGATGGCTGGGGTCGAGCGTCTCCACCAACTGCTCGAAGTATCGAGGAAGACATATACGGCGTCCGAGGTGACGTCACTCGTGGATGTCTGTTTAGATCTTCTGAGAGACAATAATTTCCGAGTTTCTCAGGGTGCCCTGCAGGCGTTGGCCTCGGCAGCCGTGCTCTCAGGCGAGCATTTGAAACTCCACTTCAATGCGCTTATTCCCGCCGTGGTCGAGAGATTGGGTGATGGCAAGCAGCCAGTCAGAGATGCTGCTAGAAGGCTTTTACTTACTCTAATGGAGGTATTGTGTTAGATTAATGGCTCGTTGGCCTACTGGCTGTTGAATGATCGCTCATTTTTTTCATAGTTTAACCTCATTTTGATTGCTGTTCGCTTATTTTAATACTTTTATAAACTGGTGTATGTTTGTACAGCGATCCAATGAAGAGATTGAATTGCCTTTTCTCCATTGACATTTAATCCTCACCATTTATTCTATTTACCAACTGATAATACTTTCGTAGTTTCGTGTGTTGATCAAGTCTTTTTTTTTATAATGGTTAGTTTTTTTAATTGTTGAAATTC
Organism: Dorcoceras hygrometricum; assembly: GCA_001598015.1. Taxonomy (NCBI): domain Eukaryota; kingdom Viridiplantae; phylum Streptophyta; class Magnoliopsida; order Lamiales; family Gesneriaceae; genus Dorcoceras; species Dorcoceras hygrometricum. The sequence goes on from KV014884.1 coordinate 509,642, forward strand.
TCTTCTCGGATGCGGTTGAAAAATTTATGTGTAAGCTATTTCATGTCTTTTTTTCTTTCCAATTGCTTAGGTGCACCAATAACTGGATGTGAATTCTGTGTTTTGCGTGATGAACTAGGGAGATCTTATGTGTAACTATTATACTGTAATTCAAAATTATACTCGTCTTTTGCAGTTTTATTATCATAAAGTGGTTCATACATTTATAACTTTGTCAAACCAGAAGTTCATACTAATTCGGGCTGTTGTGTTGTGATCATGTCATAAAATCGACTTTGGATTCTTTTAAGTCCCTCTAAAATGTCTGATTCTCTTAATCACTGCATTATGTTTAAGATCTTTCTTCAGTAATTGGTTTTTCTTTCCTATCAATCATATCAGTCTCGAGCTTAGAATTATATGTGGGCTTCTTTGCAGGTGTCTTCCCCAACCATAATTGTTGAAAGAGCTGGAACATATGCTTGGACTCACAAAAGCAGGAGAGTGCGCCAAGAATTTGTTCGTACGGTCACATCAGCGATTTCTCTCTTTGCATCCACGGAACTACCTCTTCAACGTGCTATTCTTCCACCTGTATGTTACCTGCATTATCTTTTGTTGTTCTGAGTTCACCTTTACAAATTTAGTGTAGGTGAAAACATGATTGATGGCAATCATGATTACCAAAAAAAGGATGGTGGGTTCATGTGCTCTCTTCTTCGATATCAGATTTTGCAGATGATGAACGACACAAATCCTGGTGTAAGGGAGTCTGCTACCTCTTGTATCGAGGTTAGAAAAATCTAATGTTAAATGACTTTCGCAGAAAATTTCTTTTGTTTGGGTGGCATACATTTTCACTGCTTCCACCATTTATTTTGGAAGTGTCAATTTAATCTGTCGTGGTGTTTTGCATGTTTGAAAGTTGGTTTTTAGATAATTTTAGATCTTGTACACTTGAAAAAGTTCCTGTGAAATAGTTGGAGGTGTTAGATCATTACTTTCAGATATGGTAAGTTAACGTAGGTAAGTAACATCGAGGTTAGTTTCAGGGAGAAGGGATTGGTGCCATCAATTTATGATGTTAAAAATTAGCGGAAAAACTGTCATGCCTAAATGCGCTTGGAAAAGTGATTCCGAAGCTATATTAATTAATGTTTGTTTCCTGAAAAAATAATAACTAATGACTTCAATTACCAGAAATAGCCAAGTGCTCTGTGACACTAAACTCAATTGAATGATTTTATGTACAACTCAATTATTCCACTTTTGAAAAACTGACTGTATGGAATAAATTGAGAAGTGGTAAAAGGAACGGTAGATTTACAATGCGCTTATGCATGGTATACATCCTTGATATATAATCATGCTAGGACTTGATGCATGCCCAATCAGGAGTTGATTTTAGTACCTATTATTTTAATTTTTGACATTTTTTAGTAAAAAACAAGGTGGAATATTTCTGTCTGAAAATTTTGGAGATATTGTTACTAAAATGATTTCTACGAATTATGATGATGCTGATATAATTATTATTATTCACAGATTAGATTTTTACCATTTTGATATGTCAGTATTATCATCGTTCAAATACGTTAATACGTTAAGGTGAGTTTTTAAATTGGTTTGTGTTGTTATAATTATTATTTTGAAACATCATAATAAGGATTTTGTAGGTTGATTATTTATTTTGTTTCCTTACTATAATTTATTTAATATAGAACATGACTATGAAAGCAATTGAAAATTATGGTACGGGTATCATAACAGGAGTGTGGATTTTAAAGAGGAAACTAGTTGACTTACACGTATGAGATGACATGAAGTCCTATGAAATTCATGGAACGGCAAGATGAATGTTCGACTATTAATACCTAAAAATATTATGATGTATGCGAATAAAATGATACAAAGATTCATGGTATGACGATGTCCTGTTTTGAAACATCATGGTGTGTTATATTCGTGTTTGACTTGAGGCCAAACAATCAAGCCCTGATCAGCAGACGAAAAAGTAAAAATTCGAGGTTTGATTTACTTTTCATGTCCCTTTCCCCAGGTGATGTATGCTCAAGCTGGGTCACAATTCTGTGAGGAACTTCATAGGCACAATCTATCTACAACAATGGTAATTCTGAAATTTCCACTTATAAAGTCCACTTGCAGTATACTGTTTGAGAAAATGAAGCAGGACCGAGTTACTGCTCCAGCCATTTTGACATGATAATGGTTTCAGTTGAAAGATATAAATGCCAGATTGGAAAAAATTGAGCCAAATGTTCGCTCTTCTGATATGATTATGAGCAATTTCTCTTCCAATGAGACTAAGCCTATGATGAGCCTTAATCTGAAAAAAAGCAGCCCCAAGGCCAAAATCTCGGCGCGCGATGTTTCTCTCTTTGGAGGTTCGTGCGGATGGTAGATTCTTTGATATGATTTAACTTTATTACTGGGTACATCTGTATCCCATAAGATGGTCTTCCCATTCAGTTTACCACTCAATTCATTGACTTTAGATATCTTACTGTTCATGTTGCACACACAATGATTTATGCATAAAAAATGTACAGAAATTTTGTTTGTTGTGCAAGATGTACTATATACAAAACTATTACTGGTTAATAAAAATGGAATACAATTAATAATACCATCGTGATTGAAAAGCATGGCTCCAAATTCTGTTCAGCATGGACAGAGTTCAATTTTAGCATCATGTTTGCTGACTCCTAGTGCTTGCGACCTTTGACCCGGAGCAGCAGATGGTGATGTCACAGAGAAACCTGTTGAACCGATAAAAGTGTATTCAGAAAAGGAGCTCATCAGGGAGTTTGAGAAGATTAGTTCAACCCTTGCGCCAGATAAAGATTGGTCAATACGACTAGCAGCCATGCAGAGAGTTGAAGGTCTTGTTATTGGAGGTGAGATGGTTCTAATTAAAGGCGAGGCGTGGCTCCTTCTTAAATTACTATGGTAACTGGCTCGTGTTTAAAAGTCGGCAACTGATAATGATAATGCATGCTAAATTAAGTACTTTGAAAAGAATTTTTTGGTCAGAAGGAGCGTAAGCTTCTTGATACCATATTGTATGTGTTTCCTTTTCAGTTAGTAAACGAACCTTTTTGAACTCATTCCTTCAGGTGCACCTGATCACCCTTGCTTTCGTGTTCTTCTAAAGCAGTTGGTTGGCCCGTTGAGCACACAACTATCCGATCGGCGATCTAGCATTGTGAAGCAGGTATAACAGTATAACGGTGCCTGTTGAGAGTGTAGTGCATTCAAATATAATAGAGAGACATAGAATTGTGCTCACTCTGTAGAATTTCTCCACTGCCATGTACTAAATTTTACTGACTCGTCGCCTTCCTTGTCCTGCTGAAGCCTGATTATGCCTGAACAATATAATTCTTGTGTATTTTTGTGCTCTCCCGCTCTTTCTTAAAAGGTTTGTCTTAATATGTCTCTAAATGTTGTTTGCTCGAGCATATAATCGGCAAACTGAATGGATGTCTGTATGCTTCTTTATACTGATATTGGTCCTTGGCATAGCTATTCCATTACTTAGCCTCCCTAGACCGTAATCCTGAAATTGCAACATTTATCTGCACTGAAGCTATCTTCATTGGTTTTCTGTTTTCATTCTCTTGCTAGGCATGCCATTTATTGAACTTCTTATCAAAAGAACTCTTGGGTGACTTTGAGTTATGTGCTGAGATGTTCATTCCGGTGAGAAGAGTTCTTGTATACAGTTGCCACTTTTCTTTTGATTATAATTTTTTTTGTCTTACCATCTGCCTTTTAACTTAGGTCCTTTTCAAGCTTGTTGTGATTACAGTGCTTGTAATCGCAGAGTCAGCAGATAACTGCATAAAAACGGTAATAATTTTCGCTTCTTTACCATGTTGTATATCCTTACATGACCTGCCACAAAATTTTCTGTCAGATGCTACGCAACTGTAAAGTTTCCCGTGCCCTTCCTCGGATTGTGGACTCTGCAAAGAATGATCGCAGTGCTGTGCTTCGTGCGAGGTATGGTTCTGTTCTTTACGCTACTAGGACTATAGTTTAGTTTTTCATGTAATGCTTTGGTTTCCTAAATTAGGTGCTGTGAGTATGCGCTTCTAGTCCTTGAATACTGGGCTGATGCACCTGAGGTTCAACGTTCGGCTGACATCTACGAAGACTTGATCAGATGTTGTATTGCAGATGCAATGAGTGAGGTTAGATATTGTATCTCTAAATATTTTTATTCCTCGTAGTTTTATACTCCATGGAATTGGATACAAGATGAGTCGAGTCAAATTCGAGTTGAGCTCAATCTAGGAATTTTTTTGAGCTTTAGCTAAGCATCATCAATTTATGTGTATATATATATATATATATAGTACACACACATAACATACAATATATCTTTTGAAAATATATTTTAATATTATATAAGAACACCATCACTGATTTTCTGTATAGAGCTTAGAAACAAGTCAATGAGCTAAAGCGTATGAGCTAAGCTTATTATTTGAGATTGTGAATTTGTCATTTAAAATCATTAGAACTCGAACCACGTCATGAGCAATGCGTGGGCCTTGAGCATGAGCCCATGAATGTCACAAGTTTATCTACTCTCACAACATGATATGAATTGCGTATTGTATTTGTGTAACGTGTTTTGTATAATTTATGCATCTAGGTTGCTTTCTTTTTTCCTCGGTGTATTGTTTGTGATATTACTTTTACATCCAACAGGTTCGATCTACTGCAAGGACATGCTATAGAATGTTCACAAAAACCTGGCCTGAGCGCTCACGCCGCCTGTTTATGTCTTTCGATACCGTAGTTCAGAGGGTTGATCTCGTCTATTAAAGCTTTCTACCTGCATTCTTCTGTACTATAACAATATTATGAACTAAAAGGGGAATTTTCCTAGGTAGTAAACGATGAAGATGGGGGAATACAGAGGAGACATGCTTCTCCTTCTATTCGGGAAAGGGGTTCAAACATGCCATTAACCTCTCAGACCACTGTACCATCCAACATACCTGGTTATGGAACTTCAGCTATAGTTGCAATGGATAGAAGTGGAGGTATACCTTCGAGGACATCTCTTCCCTCGGGACTACTACTCTCACAGGCAAAGTCGGCGAGTAAAGTCACAGAGCGCAGTCTTGAAAGTGTACTGCACTCAAGCAAACAAAAGGTCACTGCCATCGAGAGTATGCTGAAAGGCTTGGATATAGGGAAAAGCCGATCCTCTAGTTTGGACCTAGGTATATTCTTGTGTTTACTCTTCGTGTACTCCTAATTCCCTGTCATATGAGAGTGACTCGTTGATTCTGTTGCTTGGGTGTCTGACCAACACTTGACCCTCACAATCCATCTTATCTTTTGAATGCAAATTATGTCGATAAACTTCCATTAAGTTTGTTGTGAAATTGTTTTCCAGTTATTTAAATTACTCCCCGCTAGTGCAGGAGTTGACCCACCATCTTCTCGAGATCCACCGTTTCCCCTTGCTGTTCCAGCTTCAAATAGTCTCATGAATTCTTCAGTAGATATGATTTCAAGTGTTTCTAAAGGTAATAGTCGCAACTGAGGCTTGGTGTTGTCTGATGTCATCACTGAAATTAACGCTTCTAAAGATTTAGGTAAACTTTCATATCTCAACAGTGTGGGAAGTGAACCTTTGTCAGGACATTCATCTTACTCAGCCAAGAGAACTACTGAAAATGTACAAGATAGAGGTTTTACTCAAGAAACTGATTTTAGGGAGTCAAAAAGATATTTGAACTCTCATATTGACCGGCAATTCTTGGAAACTCCATATAAAGACGCTAACTATAGAGATTCCCAAAATAGTTATGTGCCAAATTTTCAGCGTCCTCTTCTAGGAAAGAATGCTGGTGGACGAATGTCTGTGGGGAGGAGAAGGAGCTTTGATGATAGTCAGCTATCGCTGGGAGATGTAACGAGCTATGTGGAAGTGCCAGCTTCACTTAATGATGCTCTGAGTGAGGGGCTGAGTACTAGTTCAGATTGGCATGCCCGTGTAGTGGCATTTACTTTTGTCCACTCACTGCTACAGCAAGGCCCGAGAGAAATTCAAGAAATACTGCAAAATTTTGAGAAGGTTATGAAGCTGTTTTTCCAACATTTGGATGATCCTCATCATAAAGTTGCACAAGCTGCCCTCTCAACTCTTGCAGATCTTATTCCTGCATGTAGAAAACCTTTTGAAAATTTTATGGAGAGGATCTTACCACATGTCTTCTCACGGTTGATAGATCCTAAAGAGTTAGTTAGGCAACCTTGCGCAACGACATTGGACATTGTTGGGAAAACATATGGAACCGATGCACTTCTGCCTGCTTTGCTCCGTTCATTGGATGAGCAGCGCTCTCCTAAGGCAAAATTAGCAGTTATTGAGTTTGCTGTAGGTTCATTCAACAAACATGTACCGAATTTTGAAGGATCTGCTAATAGTGGCATTCTTAAGCTATGGCTTGCCAAATTAGCGCCTCTGGTCCGTGATAAAAATACAAAACTGAAAGAAGCAGCTATCACATGTATAATATCTGTTTATACCCGTTTTGACTCAGCAGCAGTATTAAATTATATTCTTAGCTTATCCGTTGATGAGCAGAACTCATTGAGACGAGCCCTTAAAAAGCATACTCCACGAATTGAAGTTGATTTGATGAATTTTCTACAGAGCAAGAAAGAGAAACGTGGCAAGCCATCTTTTGATCCATCCGATATGGTTGGAACATTGTCTGAAGAAGGATATACTGGAGGTTCAAGGAAGAGTTACGTGTTTGGAAAGTATTCTTCTGGTTCTGTAGATAGCTATGGTGGTAGAAAGTGGAGTTCTCTTCAAGATGCATCAGATGTTGCAGGGTCTGTTGTTAACTTCAAATCTGATGATATTCAGGAGATCTTGCATCAAGATATTTTGGAGACTAATTTAAGCTCTGATGTTTCCTTTTCAAATTACAAAAATTTGAAATCCTCAGAGATTATTCCAACCTCTTGTTTGGACATAAATGGGCATAGTGGATCTGATCATCTTCCAAATTCTGTAGACTTTGGGTTTGATTGTGTACCTTCATCTGAATCTACAGTAGATCATCATCTTAAGCTTCCTGCTATAAATCAGAACTCTGTTCTAGACCCAGGACCGAGCATTCCCCAGATTCTTCATTTGGTGAGTTTCCTTATCTTTTTTCGACAAATGGTGCTACTACTGTATGCTCTCATCTCCTATTTTGTCATGATTGTGCTGTTCTTGTGGCTCTTGTTTGTAGTTCAAAACATAATCGTTAGGAGTTGTCTTTATTTTTCTTATTCTCCCCTTTGTTTTTCTCTCCTTACCTTTGATTAGATATGTACTGGGAATGATGAAAGTCTGACGGCAAACAAGCATGATGCACTTCAACAGTTAGTTGAAGTTTCTATATCTAATGACCACGCAATTTGGAGCAAGGTATGTTTGAAAGTTGAACATAAATTCTTTACCCGTGCATGCTTAGATCTCTAAGGTTTTTTTTACCCTAATCCATTTATGTTCTCTGTTGTCAAATTTAGGTTCTTGTGGCAGCAGTAGGGATTATACTTGAGTTTTGGTTCTATTTTCAGATTTTTGTTTTGGGGTGTTAACCGATGGATATTAGATCAGATCTTTTAAAAAATAACTCTGTGAAGTTCTTCAAACTCACCCTTCTGCCTTCTACCTTCTGCATACTTTACTCATTCACAAATGTCTCGAGACTAACATCTAGTCAATATGTCAAGATTTTTTCATGCATGCCATTACTAACAGTTCTGTATTTCAGTATTTCAATCAGATATTGACAGCTGTACTCGAATTGCTGGATGATTCTGATCCATCCACTCGTGAGATGGTACTTTCTCTGATTGTTAAAATGTTGAAGAATCAGGTCTGTCATCTATATTAGGTCCGTTGGGACATATAAGCCAAAGTTCCTCCCCTCTAGTTAAATTCCTCCATGTCTTAAGATTCTTGTGTACTCTTATGCAGAAAAACTTTATGGAGGATTCTGTTGAGATTGTTATTGAAAAGCTGCTTCATGTGACAAAGGACAATGCTCCAAAGGTATTATGAAAATTTGTTTTTTAATCTCAGTCGCTATCTCCTCTTTTCTTATGCTATCGGTTGCTCGGTTCAGGTATCCAGTGAATCAGAGCATTGCTTGACTATGGTTTTTACACAATATGACCCATTTAGATGCTTGAGTGTGAGTTCTTCTAGCATTTTCCATTTACAGCTCAGATTTATTTGGTAGTTGGTTTTTACATCGGTAAGCCAGGATTCTTGTGTTGACCTGTGCCTTGATATTAATCCATGAATTTTCCAGGTTATTGTTCCTTTGCTCGTTACTGAAGATGAGAGAACTCTTATAACATGCATAAATTGTTTGACGAAGGTACTATTTGCATAGGAAATAAAGCAAGGCTACTTTCCAGTTTTCACTTAGAAAGTTGCACCAGATCATTGTTCTATTTGGCCAAGTCTCGTTTTAATATGAAACAATTTTGGGGAAAGGTCACTTCATCTCGTAGAGAAATTATATTCATAGTTTACATTGTTTTGTACAGATTATCATTGTGCCATACTAAAATATTCCGCTTGAGCTTTATCTTTTCAATCAAATTCCAATCTCCTTTTCTTTCGTCAAAGGATTTTTATCCCATTAGCTTTCTGATCATTTAACCAGTTCCCTAAAATAAGGATCATCAAGTTACTTCATTCCGCCAACAGCTTGTAGGTAAACTCTCCCAAGAGGAACTTATGGGTCAGCTGCCAACATTTTTGCCTGCTCTTTTTGATGCTTTTGGGAGCCAAAGTGCAGATGTCCGGAAGGTTGTTACAATATACTTTTTTGAAGATATTCCTTTTTTCCCCAATCAAATTTTTTTTTTTGGCTAAGTTATCTGTGTATTGTGCTTATCATTGATATGCATCTTCATGGAACTGCAGACTGTCGTTTTCTGTCTAGTCGATGTATATATCATGCTTGGAAAAGCGTTTTTGCCCTACTTGGAGGGGCTGAACAGCACACAATTACGGCTGGTTACCATTTACGCAAACCGGATATCCCAGGCGAGGACTGGTGCTCCGATTGATGCTCCGCAATGATGAACTGCTTGCGATTTGATGAGTTGTTTGGTGCGAGGCTTTTGATTTCCTAATATTATTTCCATTTTTTGCATGTATATTTATGTGAAATCTCCTAGGTGAGGGTTGAGCTATTGTGCAATTTTCACCGGGAAAAAAAATTGTACCCGTCATACGTATTATAAATTGATTGGAGGAACCTGCCAAAGAGTATTAGGCGTGTGGAAATGAAATGACCATCTGTGCTCTTTAATGAAAACTAATTTCTCCCCTCTGTTTGCACCTTTTATTTCGGCAGGGGACGTACAACCCATGTAGACTATGCTTCAACAGCAGCCATTGGATCTATGTGGTCCCACTGATTACCAGGGCCGTTGGATACATCCAGTGGAGTATAGTCTAAGTCTACTATGCAAGTGCTTAGATTGAAGTACGTGTTTAGAGAACTTTTCCGGGAGGTTTTATTTTGTCGTTCTCAACGAATTGACATATGGAATCGTGATCGATTGAAGCTATTAATTTACTATAAAAGTGTTAAACTTTGAAAATAAAATGTTTAATTAAAAAAACCAGACCTTCCCTTGAATTCACACAGGTCCATGAATTTCACCAACCTGTCATGGTTTCTTCGACCTAGCGTTTGAATAACGAATTTGTTAATTTTACGTCAACGAATATATTATCCTTGTATGCTTCTCAAATAAATACATTGACATAATACATAATAATTAACGTCTTCCTATTTTATCATGTCACAAATACAAATACTAGAATTATTCATTATTTGATAAGTAATCGCCATGGTTTATGGATTGAAAGTTGACTCCCAACTCGGCCCATTTGATGTGGTCATCATAAGGTGAGAAAAAACAAAAGCTGGGATAGGCGGATAGCCACTCGAAACAAATGGCGATCTCGGAATTAGAATACTCTTCGTGTCATTCCCCATGTCAATGTCGTGGGATTTAATGCATGAACATTGGACACTGTCAATATACATCTGAACCTGCGCTTGCATTCATCAACTTGCATCCTTTGGTTCATTCTAAATTTAACTTGTATTTTTTAGGAGTACAACCTATTGAGCATCATCCAGACCAAGCACAACTGAGAATAATTTTTGTCCACCAACTTTTCACATTTTGTGATTTAGTTTATTGCCAAATTTTTGTCTTCGTGATTTCTCGTTGACTATTTTTTTTGGAAAAAAGTTAACCCATTAATGGGCTAATATGCACGAATAGGCAGGACTCGAGGGAGAGAACCCATATAACGGACTAATTCCCAGAGCATACACCCCCACAATATTTCAGTGGGGAATATGCTCCACACGAGAATCGAACACGTGAAGTTGGGGAAGTTATTCCCACATCATTTCAGTCTTACCAACTCGCTTGTGCCCCTGGAGGCTTCTTGTTGACTATTTTGATACAATTGCTAGCATGATGACATTATTTTTGACGTCATATTAACAGTCATGTCACCGATTTTTAATATTATGCCGACACTCAAGCCAAATACACATAGTAATTCGATATAAATTATAGTAGTTGACTTTCTAATATAATTGTTTGCTATTCAACAATAAAATTCTGTTATTATATTACATCCATAAAGACCCATATGTAACAATTGTATAAAATATAACTTTCATTATATATATGAGTTGAGTCGATCTAACTCACATATATCTAAGAGGTTCTGCTATATTCATAACTCAATTCTATCATCAAAAACACCTTAAATAAACTAAATTTATTATACAAACTTTATAATACTTACACCTAATTTAGCATTCAAAACAACAAATTAATCAAAAATAAATTTCAATGTTTTGGAAATATAACCGGCATTACGTTTATATTCCAATTTTTTAGTGCAATATAGATTAAACCTTATTAGTGAAGCCATCTCATGATCGGTCGCAAATTACACAAAAAAACTTGCAATGTATAATAATTTGCTAATAATGCTTACGTGAATTGCGAAAACCCAAATTCATATTTATTTATATTTAAAACATTTGTTTACTTCTAAATCGGCAGGTGGAGGCAGTTTATATCGATAGTTATCGTTTGCAACTTACTTAATTAAAGCTTGAACTCAGTAGTTAAGGTCGATTAAATATAGAATCTTTCCTAAAAAGGGATTCTTAATTTAATCACTCTCTTAGATTCGCAATACACGCGCCTGTCTCCGGTGACGCATATTTTTAGTAGTATCTGACAGTTCAAGGTTTGTCTCACTGATTAAATAAAGTAAGGCTAGCTTATCCTCATATCGTTGATTGTTTCTCTTTACGGAACAAAATTGTGAGGGCCCGTTATCCTAATCATAATTTATGAACATGCAGTTAGGATTAATTCATAAACAGCGGAAAAACGGGTTAAAATTTTCGTGCTTTTGGGCCTGTAATATTTTTCGGCATGACCTCCCCGTAAATCGGACATACCAGAAACTCAAATACTCAAAATAACTCAATATATTCTCAGCAAACATAACAAGTCAATTGTAGCAAGAAAATCCCAACAACATAGCATAAAGCCGATGTGGCTTGCTAAATACATACTACAGTACAAAACCAACGTCGATTATATACATACTATCTGGGAGACAACAAAATATATACCCAAAACAAATGAGCCCACTCTCACGGAGCTCTGGTACTTCCTGACGCCTCCTCTCTAGCGCCTGAAGTAGATCCACCTGTACTCCCTGCCATGTCCACACACAAAGACACGACAGCCCCTTTCGGGGTCAGTAACCCGAGTACGAGACATCAAAGAAAATCACAACGTAAGACACAGAAATGCAATGATGCCGTGCATGAATGCAATGCATGTACAGGTGCAAATATCTCAGGATATCAGGAATCAAAGAATCGATATACCAAGTCAATATGCTCGAGCTGGTTCACAAGTCAGTGAACCGTGTCAAGAGATATGGCTCCAGTCCCGAAGCCAGTAACTACCTAAATCGGACCGAATCAGGGTGTCCAAAATCCACATGACACTCATCATCATAATATCATATAAAGATCTCAACCGAATATCACGGTTATCAAAGGTAGATAGGCTCAATATGATATGTTCAGTAGCATTGATGTGACTGACTAAAATCAAATGTGTGTTATATTTTATTTTGCACATCAATTACTAACTGATAATATGCAAGTCAGCATATAATCACGTAATTCAACAAATAACAATTAAATCATACACAATCCCATCACAAGTCTCTGTCAGACATTGTGAAATTAAAGGACCTCTACGTCCCTCAATTCAGCAAATACCAATAATTCTAGCCTCAAGAACTCCTGGATACTCCAAGTTCAGATAGATAACCTGAATATCAATTTAAATGACCTTAAATAATAGAATTACTATCAGAATATGGTCGATATCGTACTACACCGTGAAAACAATCAACAGTAGCTCGATAACTCGACAGTGTGTCCATACCAATAATACAATCAAAATCATACATTGGCAATACAATCAAATCTGTAATCATCATGCTATCATCAAATGATAAAAAACACAATTTAATACGATATGACCAGACTGAATGTATCTACCAGCTGGCGTGGACACAGATATCGTCTCAAAAAATGGTGTAGTCAGAAGATCATATTCATCAACATATTGCGATGCAATAAACGAATGAGATGCTCCAGTATCAAATAAAACATTAGCAGCATGACCGTAAATAAAACATGTACCTGCGATCACGCCACCTGGAGCTTCTCGTGCCTGATCCTCGGTTAACGCATACACTCGAGCTTGCTGAGGACCTGGAACTGCCTGTGGAAACTCAGGCCTACCTGATGGATAACTCGAATGCTGGTAGGACTGACTAGGAGCAAAAGGACGCGGCAAAAATGGTCGCTGAGACGGACCTCCCTGAAAACTACCTTCAGTAGACGGATACTGCGGAGGTCGCATCTGTCCTTGTCCTCGACTCGGACAAACTCTAGCATAATGCCCTTGCTGCCCACAGCGGTTGCAATATCCTGGCACTCCGAAACACTGAGCAGTCGGATGCCTACCCCCACATCTCTCACAGAAAATCATCGGATACTGTCCGCCTGTTCCACTATGCGCTTCGCTGGAACTGGATGAGGAACTTGACTGACCTTTCTTTTTGAAAACTTTTCCTTTAGGCCTAAATTTTGATTTCTGTGGCCTCACGTAAGGTTGCTGCGAAGTCTGTTGAGGCGGATAATATGGAATACTCATGGGACCATATGGGCCTCCTGATATCGGTGGAGTCGGATCATGTCGTAATCCTAGATCAATCTCGATTGCTTTCTCCACGGCCTCTGCATATGTCAACGGAGAACCAGACAAAACAAATGGGCGCAGATGATAATTTAACCCTTCCAAAAACTTCTTCAATTTTCCTTTTTCGCTCGACGCTATATGCGGTACATAAGTCAAAAGAGCAGAAAATTGTTGAGCATACTCCCGCACCGTCATATTTCCTTGAACCAAACGATAGAATTCAGACTCTTTAGCAGAAATATACGATGGTGGAGCAAATTCCTGGGTAAACTTCGCTCGAAATACATCCCATGTTATGTCTTTCCCAGATTGATTCAGTACGTTGGTCACAGACTCCCACCAACGTTGTGCTCGGTCACGAAGTTGTAACACTGCCATCTTCAAACGTCGCTCAGGATCATAATATACTGTATCAAATAAAAATTCCATGTGTTTCAGCCATCCTTCGGCTCGTTCACTGCCTTCGTTTCCAAAGAATTTAGGTGGCTGCATATCCTGAAATCGAGCAACAACAAATTCCATTTCATGCACTCTCTGCCTCAATTGTTCCACATCAGCATCAACAGTAGGAGATACACCTCCAGGAGGACGTCCACGTTTCCCTTTCGGTATCTCGACATGGGACTCCTGAACTATTTCTTTTCCTTTACCTCCCCTCTTTGCCATCTACAAGGTTACAAGTAAGTGACAGGAAATCGCATTAACCAATGATAGTCTAAATCCTCACCTATCAATCTCTGACCTCCTGATTCTCGTCTCAGGTCATATTCTTAAAGCAACCAACATAGAAAACACGCCAGATAAGAGCAAATAATTTCACATAGTCAACCACATGCGCACAATATCATTGTGTGTGTGTCTAGACACAAGTGTACAAACTCTAGTGAGCGTATCCCAGTCTACGCTCTGATACCACACTGTGAGGGCCCGTTATCCTAATTATAATTTATTAACATGCAATTAGGATTAATTCATAAACAGCGGAAAAACGGGTTAAAATTTTCGTGCTTTTGGGCCTGTAATATTTTTCGGCATGACCTCCCCGTAAATCGGACATACCAGAAAACTCAAATACTCAAAATAACTCAATATATATTCTCAGCAAACATAACAAGTCAATTGTAGCAAGAAAATCCCACCAACATAGCATAAAGCCGATGTGGCTTGCTAAATACATACTACAGTACAAAACCAACGTCGATTATATACATACTATCTGGGAGACAACAAAATATATACCCAAAACAAATGAGCTCACTCTCACGGAGCTCTGGTACTTCCTGACGCCTCCTCTCTAGCGCCTGAAGTAGATCCACCTGTACTCCCTGCCATGTCCACACACAAAGACACGACAGCCCCTTTCGGGGTCAGTAACCCGAGTACGAGACATCAAAGAAAATCACAACGTAAGACATAGAAATGCAATGATGTCGTGCATGAATGCAATGCATGTACAGGTGCAAACATATCAGGATATCAGGAATCAACAAATCGATATACCAAGTCAATATGCTCGAGCTGGTTCACAAGTCAGTGAACCGTGTCAAGG
>KV014884.1:525256-537431 GCA_001598015.1 Dorcoceras hygrometricum
CAGCAGGAACCTCAAAATCACGTGATTAATCCCAAATCAAACCAATTAATCACTAATCTAAATTCTCAATCCTCACACACATGCACATTCACCCACAAATATGTGAGCTGAACGAAACATGTTAGCCGTGTGAATGTAAATCCAAATAATTTCAAATGTATTTTTTCACACAAAGACGTTAAATAAGTGGACTGTGTGAGGGCCCGTTATCCTAATTATAATTTATTAACATGCAATTAGGATAAACTCATAAACAGCGGAAAACGGGTTAAAATTTTCGTGCTTTTGGGCCTGTAATATTTTTCGGCATGACCTCTCCGTAATTCGGACATACCAGAAAACTCAAATACTCAAAATAACTCAATATATATTCTCAGCAAACATAACAAGTCAATTGTAGCAAGAAAATCCCAACAACATAGCATAAAGCCGATGTGGCTTGCTAAATACATACTACAGTACAAAACCAACGTCGATTATATACATACTATCTGGGAGACAACAAAATATATACCCAAAACAAATGAGCCCACTCTCACGGAGCTCTGGTACTTCCTGACGTCTCCTCTCTAGCGCCTGAAGTAGATCCACCTGTACTCCCTGCCATGTCCACACACAAAGACACGACAGCCCCTTTCGGGGTCAGTAACCCGAGTACGAGACATCAAAGAAAATCACAACGTAAGACACAGAAATGCAATGATGCCGTGCATGAATGCAATGCATGTATAGGTGCAAATATCTCAGGATATCAGGAATCAAAGAATCGATATACCAAGTCAATATGCTCGAGCTGGTTCACCAAAACCCAGTGAACCGTGTCAAGGGATATGGCTCCACTCCCGAAGCCAGCAACTACCTAAACCGGACCGAATCAGGGTGTCCAAAATCCACATGACACTCACCACCATAATATCATATATAAAGATCTCAACCGAATATCACGGTTATCAAGGATAGATAGGCTCAATATGATATGTTCAGTAGCATTGATGTGACTGACTAAAATCATATGTGTGTTGACAAAATAAATATTTTATTTTGCACATCAATTACTACCTGATAATATGCAAGTCAGCATATAATCACGTAATTCAACAAATAACAAATAAATCATACACAATCCCATCACAAGTCTCTGTCAGACATTGTGAAATTAAATGATCTCTACGTACCTCAATTCAGCAAATACCAATAAGTCTAGCCTCAAGAACTCCTGAATACTCCAAGTTCAGATAGATAACCTGAATATCCAGTTAAATGACCTTAAATCATAGGATTCATGTTAAATGCCTAAAAGTCACATAGTTCTTTTGGCAATATTCACTACTAATTCCCAAATCATATAAATTCTACTTATTTCTTATCTTATCGAATTTATTTTCGACCTATGTTCCAAAGCCCGATCAATACCTTAACTTGAAGTCAATCTTTGACCTTTTCGGCCTAACAATACAAACTCCGGCGACAACAGGCGGCGGCGGTCTCCGGCAACGGCGGCGGTTCCGGCAGCGACGACAGCTCCGGTAACCAACGTTAACAAACTTGGTATCAAAACGTAGGTCTCGTCGCAAGAGTTCGAAAAATGTATCTAGTTTTATTTTTCCGACGACGGGGTGGCCGGAAAAGACAGAAATAGGCGGCGGTCGCCGACGGGTTTTCGGTAGAAGCACGAAAACATAGTAAAAGTGGTATAGAAACGTAGATCTCGTCGAGAGGATTCCGAATCTATATTTAGTTTAATTTTTCGAGCAACAGGTTGGCCGGAATCGAAGGAAAACACTTTCGGTCGGAAATGAATAGGAGGAGAGAGAATATGAAATCGGTGACTGAAGATAAGCTAACATATTTTACGTGTATCCACATGTCTTTTATTTTCTTATTTTTATTTATTATTATTATTATTTTTTTTTTTAATTTTAATTCTTGTGGGACCCAGTCCTCACAAAAATATTTCCCAAGGAATTTACAGACTAATCATTAGACAAACGCAGACCTAGCTAATGAAAATATTACCTTCATCCCATTAGTTAATTACATCATTTTTCTTCAAACATTTTTCACACAAATAACGTATTCAATATTATTAATTTATGAACAACAATTATTCATGAAAGAAAAACCGTACATACATGTTATATATATATATATGTATGTATATAAAGAAATGATATGATGGGCACCTAACATGGGTACCATGTGAACACCAGGCTGACGTGACACTTCCAGATGCTGCCACATCAGCCTGGTCACATGGTGCCCATGTTAGGTGCCCACCATATCAAATTTCATATATATATATATAAATTTTTGATACTGTGAGCACCTATCGTGGGCACCTGGTGACATGACACTTCCTGGTGCTGCCACATCACCAGATGCCCACACAGATGCCCATGATAGGTGCTCATATTATCAGCCCACTATATATATATATATATATGCATGTCAATAGTGCGTCAATACATTCACATATATGTCGTTAGGGTAACTCATTTTGGCATGACGACATATCTGGTTTTACATGAAAATTTAATTCATTCTCATCGATCTTCGTATTTGATATGTAAATTTCATTTTATGTACTTATTGCTACTTTGAAATTTAGTATATCTCACCAAATTTTTTATGTATTTTTCTCAGATATCTTAACTTGTTTATCCATCGTTTTAAATGTGAAAAATCATTAAACATAACTAATTATTCTACACTAAGGACATAGATCTATATTATATTAATAGTATCCACCCAATGTGTAAGCTGTGATAGTACTTAAAACTCTTACAAACATTCCATGAGAGGAGTTGAGCTATTTATTGATTTCTTGAAACCCATGAACCCACCCCTACAATGGGTGGAGTTTATAGTCATCCTAGGCCATAAATGAATCGAGTTTGTTAAGTTGACTCAACAAATATTTGAATCGTATTCAAGTTCACTGAAGTTGAACTGAATTTGTAAAATTCGAACTATTTTTTCTATCAAATTCGAACCCAAATTTTTTGTTCGACATTTCACGAGCTGCCGATGAACTTAAATATTTTATATGTACACTTATATACTACATAAATTAATTTTTAAGTACTTATTTCAAGTAATTTGCACTCTCTATTTCAAAAAAAATTCAAGTAAAAAATTTATGACTTTTCAAGCTTCAAATCGTCGCTGCCGTCATTTCTAGGATCGACGGACGCCTCGTCTGAACAGGTACCTATACCTATCCCGATGACAAGGAGTGAAGGAGATGCTTGTGGAATATTTTGGTAAGCAACTATCCCTTTTTTTGCAAAAAAATGGGGTATACAGGAAACAGCCCGAAACATGGTACTTTCCCTTTTTCCACATTCTTATCCTCAAACTTTCCTCTTATATCTATGTATGTTAGTGTTAGTTGCACCCCAACCCAAAAAATATAACATAAAACGATTATTGCATATGAATTCTAGACACCAACACCACACCACAGGATTTTTCCTATTGCCGCACCTTGTTTTCTGAGCTAGTTACTACCTCTACTAGCTACCCACAACTCTACCTCTAAACCTAGCCACTATATATATGTATATCTACTCCATGACTTCACATTGACAAATACAGAAATATGAATCAATATATTCCTGGTTTCCAGGAGATTGAAGACGATTGTTCCATTCCCAGACCCAAAAGACTGCCAACGTGAGTGACCTAGCTTTTCGGGTTGATTCTTGTTTTTTCGTTTTTCAGTTTTTTTTTCAATGATAGAATATTGTAGAGGTGAGGAGGATATCATGGAACTGCTGTGGCGGAATGGCCAGGTTGTGGTGCAGAGATCAACCAAGAAACCTGCGGGAGCCGGAGAGGTAGAGGTCGCGGCTGAGCAGTTGACGGTCAAAGGAATCCGATCAAGTGCGGAGGAGCACCATTTGTTTATGCAGGAGGATGAGATGGCATCTTGGCTCCAGTACCCGATTGATGAATCCTCCTTTGATCGGGATTTATACTCGGATCTAATCTACTCTGCTCCTCCTCCTCCGCCGCCATTGCAGGCTCCTCTCCCCGCCATGTATCCTCCACCTCGTTCCATGCCGGAGATCCGACCTCATCCCCCGCCGACGCAGCCCCCTGCACTTCCACCGCAGAATCAGGATTTCACCCCACGCTTCCCGAATTTCGTCCATTTCTCGAGGCATCCGTGCAGGCAGAGTATCGAGCCGATTTCAAAACCGTCGGTGGCGGCAGCGAGGGAACCTACTGTGGTGGATTCGAATGAGACGCCTGCAGTTGGGCAAGAATCTAGGGCTTCTCCACCGGATTTCACTACACAGATGAATACGGACCGTGGTGCTGCGGCGGTTGATGTCCACGGAGCGGCAGCCGGTACATGTGAGCTCACCGTGTCGTCATCCCCCGGCCGCTCTGGATCCAGTTTCAGCGCCAACGTTAAGGCGAATGGGCAGATCAGGAAGCCAACGCCGGCCGGGGAGCGGAAGCGGAAAAGCAGGGAAGCCGATAATAATGTATGTCGGAGTGAGGTCAGCAATTCTCTAATGGCGAATTTGCTTCTAATTCTTTTCCCCCTAATACCGTTTTTAACTGTATAAAGGATCTTATACTAACTTGCGCCGGAGAAGTTGTGCGCCGCTGTTCTTAAGTTGACTGTCACATGAGTTCATTTTAGCATTGGTAGTCATCCCATCACTGCCTACGTGGCATTCGTGGACCTTATGTTGCCATTTGGATAGGCTACATACCACCAATTTTCAGTCAGATGATTATTGGCCCACACTTCAAAATTTGCATGACAACGAGAAATTAATATTGGTGAACGTTTATCGACTTGATTCGGCCTTGTACGAGATACGTATATATAGCTCATATGTATTTAATTATAATATTACTCTATAATACAACACACTTATGAGCTGTAATGTTCACAATGATAACATATTATATATATATATTTTTTGTTTTTTTTTGTTGGGTGTGTGTGTGTGTGTGTGTAACAAGGATAAATGAGATGTAAAAGATGTAGCAAACACCGTTCCATGCACGATGGGATGGTCTCAAGGTTCGATAAATTATTGTGTAGCATAAGAATTAAACTCATTTATAGATATATCTGAATAATATTTCATAATATTATAATTTTGTATAGTATTTGTTGTGGCCACAGTATTGATTAGTATGAGCGAATATCGTCGTAGGAGAATGATTATTATGGAGTAGGAGCTGAAACCAAAAGGCAAGGGCGTGTGTCGGCTGCGTCGTCCTCAAAGAGGTCTCGTGCCGCTGAAGTACACAATCTTTCTGAAAGGGTTCGTATAATATGTCCTCAATCACGTTCTATCATCATTCTCCGTCGTTGAATTTGATTTTTTTTTAATATATTTAACAAAATTGGTATATCGATGCAGAGGCGTCGAGACAGGATTAATGAAAAGATGAGGGCTTTGCAGCAACTCATACCTCGCTGCAACAAGGTACTTGGTGGTTTGTTGTTTATGTTGTTATCCATATCTGTGTGTGTGTGTGAGTTTACGCGTTTCAGAATTCGTCCGTAGTTTCTTAGTTTACTTGCTGATATATAATCAGACGGACAAAGCTTCTATGTTGGACGAGGCTATTGAGTACTTGAAGTCACTACAACTCCAAGTTCAGGTAAGTCGATCGATCTGCCATGCGTTACTTCTTCTTGCTGATCTTAGCATATATAACTACATGTTAAATAATCTTGCAGATGATGTCATCCATGGGATGTGGCATGGTTCCTGTAATGTACCCTGGAACGCAACGATTTATGCCGGCAATGGGAATGGGAATGGGAATGGATATGGCCATGAGCAGGCCGATGCTGCCGTATCCATCTATGCAGCTTCCAGGTTCAGGGCTCCCGGATCAGGCGACGCCGACGGCACATATGGGTCCTGGATTTCAGATTCCAGCTTTTCACCTCCCACCAATGCTTCCTCTACCTGACTCATCAAGAATTCAGGCCGTCTCTAGCCTGGCCGATCCTGTGCTAAACGCAGTCGTTTCCCTCGATCCTAATCAGCCGCGGATGCCCAACTTTGTGTACCCATACCAACAGTTTCCTGTCCTTCAACAGGCTTCGCAGTTGCCGTTTCCACCACAGGTAAATTTAATCCTTAAACAACCGTGAAAACCGTGTCTTGGCTCTTGATGGGAGGGCCAAACTTGGATATGGATTCAAATGTGATCTCAATAAGAACCCTTTTGTATCAAAATTTCTCAAGATAAACCTTCTTCTCGATGCACCTTCGTATTTCTGACAAGTCTAAGTTTGGCTGCAATTAATTCATGCGTGCAGAATCAAGCAGCGGCACAGCCAGTTGGCAATAGCAAAGAAACAGGCGATATGGGAAATCAACAATCAGCTGGTAGCTAGAAAATGATATCCTAAAGAGCTCCACTTTCAAGTGTAGTAGAAATTTTATCATAAAATCTTGTGCATTTTTGCAGGTTGATTTTTTCGGAGAGATCAGCTACAAAACTAACATCTGTAAAATTTTTGCAAGAGAGTAGATCAAGGCCAAGTATACAGCTGAGTCCCGGTATCTGAATAAAGCTGAAGCTTTGTATGTTGTGTGTTCAAAATGTAATTTCATGGAATGAAAAAGGAAATAAATCGATCGATCCCGCGTTTGCGGTATAATTATTAGCATGCGTTGCTCATTAACCCTTCAGATGGTGATTCTGATATTCCCTTTTACCATTTCCTAAAGTATTAGAAAATACATTACGTTCTTTATCTTGGTTTTTTGGTGACATAAAATTAATATGGAAAATTGTAACCTACTTAAACATATGATCCCAAATAATTTGGCTAAATCCTACTTTATCCCTTTTCAATTAATATTTATTGTGGTTCTCAAATGTTTTCCTATAGTCACGAAAATACACATCAACCTCTATATGTATTGTTATGATTTCCTCTACCTGCACCAACAAAGAAGCACCAAGAACAGATTCTGTGGGACACCAGAAGGTGTCAATTAGTGCATTGTTAGCAGATAACACAATAATACAGTCGTGAACAAGATTCAAGAAATCTAATAGTTTGGCTCAGACACCAGTGAACAGAACCAACACAATGACACAAGCTTCACTGCTATTCCAAGGACCAGACACAAGGAAGAGGGGGGTTGAAGCACTGGACACACACAACCAGACACTATACAAAAACAGTGGTCACTCACAGTATGGCCAGTAGCCCTCACAACCCCAAACCAACAACCACCCGAGGAAGGCAGCTATACACAGAGGCAACAGAAGCTCTCAAACCCAGCCCAAACGCCAGTCAACACAGCAGCTACACACAAAGGCAGCCCGCAAGACTTAGCGCACAACCCAGAGGCCACCCAAGGCACGACAGCCCACAACAGGCAGCCTGGTGACCACTGGAACAAGCCCCACACGCCTACTGTAAACACACACCTCACCAACAGCCCTTCACTCTCGAGACTAGACTCTTCACAGTACTGAGACGTAGGCTCAATCAAGAAGAGGTCGAGGTCTCTCACAGAGTTCGTCGGCCAAACTCACGAAGAATCAGATTGGCGGCGGAAGGTTAGAGTAAGAGTTAGGGATTCAATCGAGAGAGAAAGGGAGGCTGTATCAATTTCGTCAGCCGTATACACACAAAGAGGGTATATAACATATGGACGGCCAGGATTCACGCCAAGAATCAAGCGGCTGTAAATGGTAAGTTGGTGCGGGCTTGGACTGGTTAATAAAGGATCGGGCCAGCAAAAAACTTGGGCCACATTTCCCACATATATGCAATTTAGGATGAGTCCTATCGTGCTAGTGCATTGAGTCACACTATATAATTTATATGGACGAGTCAAAGTCTACTTTACCCTTTTTTCTCTCCTGCCCGCTCATCAGCACTAACGACTTTAAAAACACCTGATAAAAAAAATACGTGGGTCAATGTCCAATACGTTCATAGTAAATCAAATATAAGAACGAATATATGACAACTGTGCAACGAATTATAAATCATATATCAACACTTATCACACAAATGTACAAATGCACGATAAACCATAAAATTAACAATTGTTCTACCTCATGTGCGTCCCATAACAACCTCATATTATCGATCATCAATCAGGAAATAACAAAGCAATTGTGATGTAGCCAAATTATCTCAGCCGACGAGCTAATACCACCTCAAGGTCAGCTTACCCCGAACTCTTTTAGCTCCTTGCTTTCCGTAGGGATTTCGCTGAAATTTTACAGGGTCCCTCTCTCGACCTATACCCTGATGCAGCTGATCCAGATCAAGAGGTTAGGTCCTGGGAAGTTATATATCTCCAATAAGAAAGAGCTCGGATTTATAGGCGGTAACTCGAGCTCCCATAAAGGTTGGATGAGTAGATATTTTTTTATTAAGCGCATCTCGAGCCGGGAGAACCCGTGGGGTTGTAACATGTCGTGGCGGGATAACGCTCACACCGTGTCCCCTTCGACTCCAGAGCAGAGGCCCGACCTGGCCAAATTCCTCGAGGTCATGAGCGAAAAGTGTTTTAATGCACAAGAGTTAATCGAGGAAGACCTCCTGTGCCAGTTTAGATTTAGTTGGAAAAAGGTCCAACTGGTCGGGGATTTAGGTATCTACACTGTCTTTTATACTGCTTTTATTGATTTCGTGGTCTGACCTATTAATCTGTGCTCTTCCTTTACAGGTGATAGGATGTCGAAGGCTGAAATGATGAAATCTCTGAAGGAGAGGAGAGCCGACCCGGAAGGAGCCTCCAGCTCTCTTCATCCAAGCAAAGGGAAGAGGAAGGCCTCTGCGGAGGGAGGAGAGAGGTGCAGGAAGCCCCATCACGAGGAGAAGACCACAGAGCCTGCTCGGGCAACCGTTTCTAAGGACCCGGTCAGGGAGCCGCCAAGCACGGCCGGTAAGGCTCCCGAGCAGCACTCCACCGAAATACCTTACGTACTCCTGGTTACATCTGCCATTTCTTTTGTGGCCAAGCCCTCCGGCTCTATCTCGCTGGACTTCAGTCGTCGCCTGATCCCCGACCAGGATTTTGATTAGTGAAGAGTGTTCCCGACCTTGCAGCCCTTGAAGCCGCAAGCCTTCACTTTATGCAGGTATATGTCAGTTCGAGATCATATCTATTTATTCCATCGTCTATGCTGATTATTATGTCTGTGCATACCTTAGTTTGGAGTGGCGAGGTATCGAATCGTCTCGCCCAAGCGCGGGATGAGGTTGTTATGACCAAGCGTTCTTCGACGGAATGCTCGGCCGCCATAATGACCTGATGAAATAGCTCGAGGAGATACAAGCTAAAAAAGACAAAGAAAAAGAGTCAGTGCTGCTCGAGCTAGAAGCCACCCGAGCTGAAGCCCAATTGTCCAAGGCCCAGGTTCTGCATTCTGAGGAGGAGAACAAGGCCCTTCGGGCCGAGGTGGAGAAGCTAAAAGGGGAGGCCAGTCGGGGGACGATGAGCTCGGGCTTTGACACGGGGGATTATCACCTCGTATAGCTCGGATATCCCTGTCTCGTCCTTACTCAAAGGAATATCCGACTCCCTGAGGGTAGAGACCTTAACCTCATACCAGGTACATCCATGGGCGGCCAGCTGCGCCTCATCATGGTCGATTCTAATTATCCTTGCCCTATGAAGGTCTATTAAGCTCGGGATCTCGTCTTCTCTATGCCTAGTCCCTGTAGGCGAGGGTGAATCTATAGACTCGGCTACTTTTCTAACAACGCTACTGTCGGGGGAAGACATTACTATAGAAGAGCAACGAATTAGAAAAACTTACGAAAGGTCGGGAGATAGCGACTACAGCTCGGGAGCGAGTAGAAATTTTGGCAAAGTTTCGAAGCTAGAGAAGAGTAAAGGTAAAAATGAATGGAAAAAGCCGCCTATTTATAGGAAGTTCGGGGAACTTTTCGACCATCGGATCTCAATCTCAATGAATGGTTCAGATCACATCGGAAACCCTAACTGACTCCTCCAACCCCGAGCTAGAACTCATATTGGCCGTCCGATTGAAATTAATCAAGGGCCTAGAATAACTTCACACGGATCGTGGTCCTCCTCAAAAAACACCAAGTTTATCTACAGTCCCGAACTTCATCTGGACTGTCCACGAATGATTTATTGAACTGTGGAGATACGACATCACGAGGACTATGATTTCCTTCAGGATCACAAATCTCAGCTCGAATCCCGACCTCAGCTATACACAATCACATACTTCAATCCTTCGTCTAGAACTTGCGGCGGGGGATACTCCTGATGCCCCCTATCACCACCTCGGAACCCGAAGACCAAGCAGCAAGCTCCAGACCTCGTTCTACGTCGCTAAGATCGGGGAGGCGCCCGACGACTTGTGCTCAGATCGGGAGTGTTTCCCGGGGACAGTGTCATGACTACCAGAATGCTACCCGGATACGTCTTTCCTTGTTTGAACGACAAGATCACCGAGGATCGCGGAGAAGATCTTGCACCAAAGATCGCCATGACTACCAGAATGCTACCCGGATACGCTTTCCTGTTTGAACGACAAGATCACCGAGGATCGCGGAGAAGATCTTGCACCAAAGATCGCGGAGAGTATCTCACTCGAGATACCCGATGTAGGCGAATATTCGCCAGAATATGCTCATCTCCATCGCCTAACCCCTCTATAAATACCATGTACGCCCCATTCATTGACACACATTTCTCGCATTCATTTGCTTCCAGCACATATATTCTCTTGCCCCCTTTTGCTCTCGAATCTGCCTGACTTAAGCATCGGAGGGCTTCACCGGACACACTTCCGACGCCCTCTGACCCGTGATCTGTGGCTGTAGGAATCACGAAGCATCGTCCTACATTTACAAGCAATCCCGACGACCGACGTCCCGAGCTCCCGAGGTGGTATTAGCTCGTCGACTGAGATAATTTGACTACATCAAACTGGTTATATACTTCACCAGTTAACAAAACACACGTGATCATAATATCATTTAGAGTCAGATACATCCTCCACTGAATAAGGACAAATACTTATTCTTTCCAGATAGACATTCAACTAGCTCTTACAAGATGAAACTCCATCAAACATCAATCTCAGTACCATATACATTAACTATCACACATTACACTGGCTCCTGCCAGGTCACATATCATCAAACACCAATTCCAATACTATGTCAATTGACAATCATATTGCTATTCATATTCACACATCAATCCACATACATACATCTATTTCACCTATAATTTATTCACAACACAGATAATAGCTTCACAATCACAAAATAAACATACCTTGTGAGAGTAACAAAGACAATACAACTACTAACAAGAACCGCAATCAAGTTCTGTTCGTATTATCTGATTGTATAATATAACAACATAATAATACCATATTAGTATACTATCATTTCACAATTCAACCAAAACATTCATATACTTCAACATCATCAAAAATAATTTGAATACAAGTTTTATCCAGTTTCTAAATCCAAATTATTAAACAAAACCAGATTTCTTTTACAAACAGAGACTAGTTTTAGGACTACGACATAATAAACTTGCATACTTCAAATATTTGTACTTTATCTTTCAATTTCATGGCCTACTCAAAGTTCTTTAGAAGAAACACGTACTGAGGGTCAGTGCTTCGAGTTGGATATGCCTTCTGTTTTGGTGAAATGAGTATTTGTAGGTGACGAATGAGAGAAAGGAGATTGGGGGGGGGGGGGGGGGGTTGTTTTTTTTTTTTTTGTTCATGGTTTTTTAAAAAAAAAACCCCCGCCGGTGGGGGGTTAGGCACACCCCTGCCTGTTTATAAACAAATAAAGCAAGGTGTGCAACAATGTCCTAGGGAGGGGGACTAGGCCAAGACCTCCCGAAAAAAACAAGTCAAAAGAACCAAAGCTAGAGCATAGCGCAGCAAAAAGCAGGCACGAACCAAACAAAATAAGCTAGCATAAAGATGCAAATGAGAGACCGCAAGGGCAAGAACATGAGTAGCTAATGAACCAAGGCCGTCAGGCAGAGGCGAAGTACCCGGAGCAAGTGAATCAGGTGTCTAGCGACAGTCAGAGTACCATGTGGGGAAAACCAGGAGTAAGAGAGCGGGCGCCAAGTGAGGCGCTATCACAGGCGATAGACCAAAGCCTAGCGACAATCAGAGTACTAGGGGTGGGGAGCAA
>KV014884.1:570169-608078 GCA_001598015.1 Dorcoceras hygrometricum
GATCGGATTCATCAACAGTACTATAAACTACGACTGCTGATAGATTCATCAGCAGTACTTATAATTGCTTCCTCTCTTGCGCTTCCAGCTGATCTTCATCATCTGCTGGATTATTATACTCCAGCTGGTTTCTCTTTGGCCTACGCCTGATTACGAACAGGTGAATCAACTTTGGACGTCTCCATTGCTAATCCAGCTGCCGATCCATGAACGCACCAAACCAACTGCTGAACATTCATTAAGAACCATCTGCTGGACATATTCTTCAACCTGAAATCTGCGCACTTAAGTAGAATTGTTAGAATAACAACAATAGGTTTTGTGTAATTCAAAACTTAATTAGGATCTGTAAAAACAGATCCAACAGTTTTAGATTTTATGTGATATTTGTTGATGATTATTCCAGATTCTCATGGCTCTATCCTTAAAAAGAAAATCAGATTTCTATTCATGCTTCCAAAAATTTCAGAAGCTTGTGGAGAATCAATTTGATCTCAAGATTAAAGTATTTCAATGTGATGGAGGAGGAGAATTTGGCTCTAATGCTTTCCTTGAGCATTTCCAAAATTGTGGTATTCAAATGCAAATTTCATATCCTGCAACTCCAGAACAAAATGGAGTCGCAGAACGTAAACATCGACACATTGTTGATATGGGTTGGACAATGCTATTTCATGCAAATCTTCCTTTGTCTTTATGGGTTGAAGTTTTTCTCTCTGCGATCTATATAATAAATCGTCTTCCATCAACAGTGTTGAAAAATGATGTTCCATATTACAAGCTGCATAAAGTACATCCAAATTACAGCGGTTTGCGGGTATTGGGATGTAGATGTTTTCGACAATGCTATTTCATGCAAATCTTCCTTTGTCTTTATGGGTTGAAGTTTTTCTCTCTGCGATCTATATAATAAATCGTCTTCCATCAACAGTGTTGAAAAATGATGTTCCATATTACAAGCTGCATAAAGTACATCCAAATTACAGCGGTTTGCGGGTATTGGGATGTAGATGTTTTCCTTCGCTGCGTCATCATAATAGATCGAATAGCCCACTGCATAAGGGGTATTGATGTCTGGAGCCAAATACAAAGCGAATATATATTTCTCGCCATGTTTTTTTGATGAAACTACATTCCCATTCAAATCAATGTCGGAAAAACATACTTCTTCGTCGCCACTAACAGTGACAGAATTTCCTACATAGGACGAATGTTTTTCTTCACCACGAACAAATCTTGTTGATGACTCCAATCTGATGCCTTCTGTTTGTTGTTCTTCAGATTCTGCTCCTTTGTCGGCAACAAATGATCAAGAAGAGCCCGCTACTTCTGAACAGACACAAGAAATACTTGGTACATCTACTTCTCCTTTAGATCAGACATCTAATGAGATACTGGATGAAAACTCTTCTATCAACCCAGCAGATACAGAGATTTCTTCACCCAATGTTTCTCTCCCACAAAGAACAAGACGACCTCCTTCCTATTTGAAAGACTATGAAGTTTGTGATCTACCTTCAGCACATGCTCTTGCTGCCACAACTCAGGATATAATTTTGGAACCAAAACACTGAGAAGTGCCGTAAAAGACCCACGATGGGTTGCTGCCATGCACGAGGAACTTGTCGCTCTTGGTGCCAACAAAACATGTGAGCTTGTACCTCGTCCACCTAATACCAATATTGTAAGTTCAAAGTGGGTCTATCGAGTTAAGTACAAGGAAGATGGTTCCGTAGAAAGATTCAAAGCACGATTAGTTGCTCGTGGTTTCACGCAAGTCTCCGGCATTGACTACGATGAAACTTTCGTCCGGTTGTTAAACCAACAACCATCAGACTTGTAATCTCTCTTTCTATCTCACTCGGTTGGTCTATGAAGCAACTTGATGTTAAAAATGCCTTTCTGCATGGGGATCTTAAAGAAACCATTTTCATGGAGCAACCGCCGGGTTTCACAGATGTTAAATTTCCAAATCATGTTTGCCTTCTTAAAAAATCACTTTATGGGCTAAAACAAGCACCCCGTGCTTGGTTCGATCGGCTTTCGCAATTTTTGCTCCACCTTGGATTCTACTGCAGTAATGCCGACTCTTCTCTCTTTATCTATCGTTGTGCTGACATTGTTATTCTCCTCTTAGTTTATGTTGATGATGTTATTGTTGCTGGCAATGATGCTTCTCGCGTTGAAAGTTTGATCACCATACTGGGCCAAGAATTTGCTATTAAAGATCTTGGTCCTTTGAAATACTTTCTTGGAGTTGAAATTCAATCTAGTTCCGGAGGAATTTTTCTTTCTCAAACTAAATATACACGTTACTTGCTACAACGCACTGGTATGCTTGATAGCTCAAGTATCGCAACTCCCATGAGCCTTCACGAGACGCCACACTCCTCTGATAACGATCATGTTGACTCCACTATCTTCCGAAGCATTTTTGGTGCATTACAGTATCTTACATTCACTAGACCAGACATTGTCCATGCTGTTAATAAAGTGTGTCAGCATTTTGCTTCTCCCACCGTACTTCATTTTAAGGCAGTAAAGCGTATCTTACGTTATCTTCAAGGCACACAAGGGGATTTGGAGTTCATCTCTCGGCAAGAAGTCCAATTTCACTTTATGTATTTTGTGATGCCGACTGGGCTGGTTGCCCTTCCACACGTCGCACTACATCGGGATTTTGCGTGTTTCTTGGCTCAAATTGCATCTCTTGGAGTTCCAAAAAGCAGCCGACTATTTCCCGTTCTAGTTCCGAAGCGGAATATCGCTGCATGGCCTCTGCTACGACTGAATTAACTTGGATCACCTTTTTGCTTCGCGGCATTGGCATATCTCTATCACAACCCCTCAACTATTCTGTGATAATATTAGTGCTCTATACATGTCTATAAATCCAATGTTCCATGCTCGAACAAAACATATTGAGCTTGACTACCATTTTGTACGGGAAAAGGTAGCTATGGGAACCTTAGTCACACGTTATATCCCGTCATCTCCGCAAATTGCCGATATTTTCACAAAGCCATTGTCCAAGGCTTCCTTCGGTGACTTTCGTAGCAAGTTGGGTGTTCACTGTTCCTCTCACTCCAACTTGAGGGGGCATGATAAGGAAAGTTTCAAAGAACAAGCAAATCAAGCAAGATTGAATCAATCAAAAGCAAATCAAGGCAAGACTATTGCGATAAATCAATTAGAGATAAATCAAGGCAATGAATTTGGTTAAATTTATTCATTTTCCAATATAGCTTACTTTCTTATTTCTACACAACCATTGTTGTATATATATCGGCTGTACTCACCAAAAATTCAATAAGAAATTATTCCCTTCTTTTCACTTAGTAGTGGTTTTTTCTACAAGCTGATCGAATCATCGAGTTGTATTAACTACGTAACACCTATTTGCCTTAGTCTCATAGTATATATTAGGTTGGCGGTGGTGTATAAATTTTGATTAGTTACACTAAATTTTATATCAATCCATTAATGATTTGTGGCTAAACTGGATTTCCGAACGTTACATGATGATTTCAAGGAACGAATGCAACATTTCATAAACAAGTGCAACCTATCGTGAATGAATGTAACCTTTCATGTAGTTGTGCATTTTTCATTAAATTCAATAAGAAACTATTCCCTTCTTTTCATAAGTTAGTAGACTAGTAAGTGTTTGATTAATTTTCAGGATTTTGATTCATCCTATCAACACCTTCTTGGGCGAGCTTATCACACATGATTTGTCTATTATAGTTTTCTATCTGACTATCATAGTTTATAGACTATAGTGTTAGTCCGAATATTATCTAGTGTATATCAAAACCAGCGGACGAGGATAAAAATTAATAATAAATAGTAGAGATTGGTACAACATACATGTGGCATAATAACCAACTATCCAAGCCTATGACATATACACCATTCTTATAATATTCTCTGGTGCATCTGTATCGAATAATTTGACAGAGGGAGTGATTTGATACGAGAGAACAATTGAGAGGTGATGGATTTGAAATACATCACAGTTATTATTATGGAGGTTACGTAATCGAATAGAGTAGATTTGAATCCGAATTTTATTAATAACTGTATCGTGGGAGAATCAGATTTAAACGTATTATTCCATAGATACGTAACTTTATTCGTTTCGAAACGATTATTCCATAGATACACGTATCTCTTACTTACAATTGAATTAAATTAAAAAATGACACAAAGTTAGGCTCTATTTGGATACATTTTTTAAAAAAATATTTTTATAAAAATATTTTGTAAAAAATCTTGTAAAATATTTTGAAAGTTTTTTTAAAGATAAGTATATGTTGGACAACTATTTAATAAAAAATATTTTTATTAAAAAATATTTAGATAATTATTTTAAAAAATGATTTATAATTAAGTATGAGTAAAATAATATTTAAATAATTTATTTTAAAAAAAATTCGATTGATCATTCGTATAAAGTTTACCTATATTTTGTATTATAAAAACGTTATAAAATATCTTTCACTTGTTCTTTAAAAAGTGTACTTCAGGATTAGTTTTTGAAAAATATTATTTTTAAAAATATTTTCCATAAACATTTTATAAAAATATTATTCAAACACATATTTTAAGTTTTTTAATTTTAAAACCACTAAAAACGTTTTTAAAGAATGTTAATTTATCAATTGGTAATGTGAATTTCCAGATTTGTCCATTTATATACTCTTTTTAATCAAAAATAAATTTAATCGTGGCGAATCAGCGTGTTATATAAAAAAAACTAGAGAAGAAGAAAAATGTCATCTCTCCCACTTCACCAGCTGTAAAACCAGTTCTCACCAAGGAATGAGTTGTCCGAGCACCACCTTGTAATACACAATTACTAATAATTTCAGTTCTAGAAGTTTACGAATATCTACCAGAAGAATCCGAACAGGAATTACGAGGATGATCACATTCTGGGCTCTTGAATCATTGAGCCAGCTGACCATATCCCATTAATTTTAGTTCATCTAAAACTTTGGAGCAGCCGAATTTTTTTGAGTAAAAAATATTTAATGATTTGTGAAGATAATAAATTCAATAGTCCACGACTGTGTCTGTCCCTCTCCGAATGCCAATGTGTTAGCCGAGGGAGTGCGTCAATGTTTGATTGACTGCGATTTCTACTATCACCAAGTCCACACAGTTGCCTGAATTTCTTATGAAATAAAACAAAGAGGAAATTCAAATTTGAATTTCGAATGAATGAAGTCCTTTTCCATGGGTAAATGAATAGAACACATATAAGTTTACAATCTACATTTGGATAAATGGATTTCAAATTTCTTGAATTGTGTGGATGGACAAAATTGAAGTGATGTAGCTAAATTATCTTAGCCGACGAGTTGATACCATATCGGGAGTTCGGGACGTCGGACATCGGTGGATGGAAAGTGCTTCTTCTTCGAGCCTACAACCACAGATCACAGGTCAGAGGGCGTCAGAAGTGTGTCCGACGAAATCCCTCCGATGCTTAAGTCAGGCAGGATGCGGGAGCAATATATGTTGGGAATAGAGGGTGCTAGAATGTGTGTATGAATGAATGAGGCGTACCTGATATTTATAGAGAGGTTAGACGGTGGAGATGAGCATATATTGGCGAATATTCGCCTACACCGGGTATCTCAGGCGAGATGTTCTCCGCGATCCTCGGAGATCTTGTCGTTTAAATTAGGAAACACGTACCGTCCCTAGATTTTTCAAATAAGAAAAGACGTATTTAGGCTGGATTCTGGTAGATATGACATTGTCCTTGGGAAACACTCCCGATCTGAGCACCAGTTCTCGAACGACTTCCCGATCTCCACGCGATTCCTCGGACGACTTTCCGATCTTAATAGCGTAGGTCGGTATCTGGAGCTTACCGCTCGATCATTGGGTCTCAAGGTGACAATAGGGGATTTCAGAAGTGAATTTCAAATTTTAGTCAGAGAATCTAGCTTTAATTATGGGAAAAATAATTCTAAATATACTATCAGAAGATAAGCAAGATTTTGAAAAAATGACAAAACCCGGAAGAAACGGTAGTTGTATACGTGAATCCGTCCTTCGCTGAAAAAAAAAATAGAATCATCGATTTTAAATTGGATTAGATTTGGGCCTCACAGATATGGACTTATGGAAGGCACGTGGAACAAGATACAAACATGTGAAGGGAAGCCCATTACATGTTAGAGACGTCATCGTTTCCCGTTTATAGTAATTTTGTATTTATGACTTAATTAAGAGCCCTAATTTGATTCCCTACCAATTTCTGTCCTCTGGAAAGTTTGTATGCATGCAGGTGGGACGCTTATTTATACGTAAATGCGAGCCACGGGTAAATTCTATGTTTCTGTATTGTTCATGTCAAGCGAACCGAAGAAATTTTCTTGATTTCACGATTTTATTTATTTTTTTTGCAATTTTTGTGCTGCTTAGTGAAAATTGTTAAAGATCTACCGTTGTTTAAATAGCTTGGCTAGTCTCTGTCAAGTGCACCTTAATGAAGTGGATTATATTACTGAATTTAACTCATGCCATTTGGTTCTAAGCTTTGTAGGAATCTTAATTAGCTGGGACGAGTGGGAGTAGCCAATATTGGCTTAACTTGGTATAGCTTGAATGGACATTTATATGAAGGATTTTTACTTATTGTAGGAGACTTTGGAAGCAGTGTTTTATTTTTTAGACTTTTTCTTGAATTTTCTGCTCAAGAACAAAATCACATATCCCAGCATGACTTTCTCCACAGAAC
The DNA here is from genome assembly GCA_001598015.1 of Dorcoceras hygrometricum. Taxonomy (NCBI): domain Eukaryota; kingdom Viridiplantae; phylum Streptophyta; class Magnoliopsida; order Lamiales; family Gesneriaceae; genus Dorcoceras; species Dorcoceras hygrometricum. Next base: position 576,927 of record KV014884.1, read on the forward strand.
ATATATGGATCTCAAAACTAATATTCTTTGATACCTCATACAAACGCCTCAGTATCCGAGGACCCTATGTTTTTAGATACATGACGTCCGTAAGAGGTCCCAGGAATGGTCTTTATAATCTCATATGATATGATGCTTTAAAACGTGATAGTTACGTATCTGACAGTACACCCTACGTCCGCATTGAATAGGTCTAAATCTCGAGATATCGAGGCGATAATCTTGCCTTAAGAAGTGGTCAACTCAAGTATAACTTAAGCCGTAAGACCCGCTCAAGCACATCACTAGCCGAATAACGTGCTAAGTCTCCTTATAAAAATACACAGGTGTGTTTCATTCTACACTCATTCACAATGTTTCATTCTACACTCACGAGCTCTCAGTTTTATATACATCCTTACTTTCCATTCTCGACCTAACTTAAGTATCGGAGAGGCTTCACCGCGAAAGCGTTGGGCACCCTCTAACTAGTGTCTGTGGTTGCAGATCATCCAAACAAATAGACTCACTTTCGCTGACATCTGCTCAATTCCCGAGGATAGAGCTCCCGATCTCCTGACTTAGGTGGTAGCTCATCGGCCGGGGAAAAATTCGGTTACATCGTACTTATTCACGACTTCCCTCACAACGTTTCTTGAATTTTAATTTCGACCCACTTATTAACTGCATTATGTTGGATAGTTGGAATGCTTCATTCGGTTGGCTCAAAACAAAATGATCCCATGTCGTTTCATTAGTGTATTGCTACTGTTTCTTGATACTCATACAGAATGTTTCGATTGCACCATCACTTGTATGTGGGGAATATTACCATATCTTGGAAGATTGATCCATATAAACAATTAAAATGATTCTATTACTGTGAAGAATAAAGCCTACTCTGCCATTCATGTGTAGCGAATTTTGGTTTTCTAATAAAATTGTGCTTAGGATACATTATTCTGAACTTTTGAAAACAGGGTAAAAAGAAAAGTTGTACTAATGGTTAGTGATTGAAAATGCTACTCCAAACTACAGAGCAAAGAGATAGAAGTATCGACTAATTTCTTGAAACTCTTGCAAAATTTATGGAATAGGGTTCCTGTTTTTGTAGGTTCGGTTGAACCAATTTAAAATGGCTTTGATGTCAGACTAAGAAAATGGCTCTTTTAGGTAATAAACTTTTGCCAGCTTACTTTCCCAGCGAGATTTTCAGCTGGTATGGAAGTTCAATATCTGTTCACAACTTTATGCATCACATGTTTAATACTGAAGAGACTTATTATTGGAACAGGACAAAGGAGAAACATAATGCTACTAAATTTCTGATAAACTAAGACAATGAATCCAAATAGAACAAATCTTGAGAGTGAAAACCACTTGCACGATGGCCTTTATATGTATGTTGCTCTATCAAGATATGCAACCTCGATTTCACCTGTGATTGCTTCCATGGCCAATTAATAACTATTCTACACTCGATATGCACATGATCTACTGCTAAACCTCCAAAACAGTAGAGGAAAGCCGTCCAAGCAAACGACGAATAAACCATAACTAGAAGGTACGATGCTTCACCTGCTTCTTTCAGGCGCTTGAGCTTTTTTGTATCTGTTACAATATGATTTTCTGCAATCTTTTGTTCATCAAGTCTTGTTATGGATCGGGTTTGATCCTCTTCCAACTATTCTTTTGTTTGATTGATTTGAATCAAATCTCTTGTTTACAGGTACTTGTTTCTTGTCTGTATCCAGGCTCTTCATGTCTAGTGTCTTGAGCATTCGACGGCTCTTCACCATTTCTGGTTGATCTCTTCTTGCTTCTCTGAAAGCAAAGTCTGCATTTTTTGATCCGTGGACTTCCTTCGGTTGTAATAGTAATAATCCTATGCAGATTAGTAACAGAAGTGTACTATGGATGTGCAGAGCCATGGTTTCTTAGCAAAAGATGAAGTGCAGACAGAATGTATGGGGATTGTGGTTTCCATTCCTGTAAATACAACACTTATAGAATTTGGAGGGGAATTTAAAGCATAAAGCAGGATGGCCCAGAATCCATATGTGAGTTTTAGATTCATTCCAATCATATATATCAAGAAATCTGTGCAAAATAAGGCTGTTTTAGAAAAAGGAATCTCAGTTGGATAAAGGTGAATGGAACACACATCCACCATAAGGGAAGCACTTTTTCATTGGTTTCCCTACATTTATATATATCATTTTATCTGCTTTTGTGTCTGAACAAAGACCAATCCAGTGACTTGGGACTACCGGTCACCCCATCTAGCAAGGTGGTGACGGATCAAGAATATACTTGTTTCTCTCCATCGCTCTATGGTTATCCTGCAGGTAGGCTGTATAAGATTAATACAGTTAATCCTATAATATAAAGTCTATAATTAAAGTTAATACTTGTGATCTTTATTTAAGATGAACATATTGTTGCGCTTTTGATTCGAGTTTGTTCCGTTTCGATATTCCTTAACCACTAAGAAAGATGTGAGATTTTGAGCAGCCAAAACACAAAGATCTCAAAGCAAATCACAAAGCAAAAGAGAAGTTGGGAGAATAGAACATCTTCCCTTAAAAAACCAAACATTAGCTTTAAGCCATTGATAGATCTCACTTTAGAATCCCAATCTCTCTTCCCTATGCACCAAATATACCAATCCTGTATTTTCTTTATTTTCAATATGTTTCTATTCTTTTTTTGGCCAGTTTCTTTGAGTACTTGATTTGAATTCCATTCAAATGTCCCTTTTTCTTTAAAAATAAATTTTTGTTCTTTTCTCCCATTTAACCAAGCACTCCATCTTTTTCCCTTGCCCCTCTTCTTCTTTATTGATCAGTATCTTATTGTTTTAAAATTGGAACATTCTAAAGCATAGGTTCTATCATGTCGGGCTGACTGGTCATAACTCACGAGTCAGAAATGATGAGTTTCACTTTGAGTTAATTATTGATCAAATAATTTTTTTCAAATTTAGTATTCTTTATTTTTTTTAATCATGACGTTCTCATCTTGTAATATGGGAAAATAGTTAAAGAATAAACATACATATTATTAAGGGTATTTTCAGTAACTCCTTAGACCAAAACATAAATTTACTTTCAGTAGCGGTTAGAACGAAAATTTGTTTGTACTCCCTGATTCTAGAAAAAAAATTTGTGTAAACTTCCTAGGATCACATGTTTTGCCGATAGAAATTGGGTAAAAATTATTGAAAATAGAGTATATAATATATGATATTTGATACCAACTGTTTTAAATCCGGTACTATATGTGGATTTTGAGTATAAAACATGGATACATTATCTTGATATGAATGATAAAATTGTACTCTATTTTAATTGTATCAAATTATATCCGATAAAACATGTTGTGTTATGGAGTTTAAACAAATTTTTTCTAGAATAAGGGAGTGTAAACAAAATTTTTTCCCGACACGAACTGGAAGTAAATTTATGTTTTGGTTTTGGGATTTAAAGAAAATTTACCCTACTATTAACCTATTCAGAAGTGCGGGGCAAAATTAAGGAGATTCATATGTTATCAAAATAGGCAAATAAACAGAAAGAAAACCTTTCCTCCAATAAAAAAAAGAGGAAAAAGAAAACGCTCCAAAATTTCAAATGTGATTTTCCCTAAGTCAACTGATGAAACCATATTGTGTCATGATAAATTTGGTAACTGGGATTTTACCAACTAGTTCTCATTCTCCAGATGGTACAATCCGTGAAGCAAGATGTACAATGTCGTTGATGCACAGCAATCATATCTAATTTGTATCAGCGCAGAAAAATGAAGTATATAGTACAGTCATATTTGCATGTAAAATGGGCTACATGTGAGACTGAATATATTCTTATTCTTCAGTGAAGAACCCAGAGAACTTGGTTCTTAGCTTCGGAAACTTCAATCATGGACATATAATTTAACTCCAATTAGGCCAAGAAAGGGACGTCTTTATTTCGTTTTATCAAATGTTATAACCAGTGACAGTAATAAAATAGTAACAGAGGAAAAAAAAAATTAAGCTCATAAAAATTACTATACCAACTTACAAGTCATAATATTGAACATATTGATACCATTTATGATCAAAGCCTCTACAATTTTACTAACACTCGATATTTACGCCGTTCTTCTTCGATAACTCTGTTAGAGAGATCATGACTTATTTCGTCAAAGATAGATATACAATTGAAACATAATAGATTAACAAAAAAGAGGTATAGATATAGTTTCTAGTATAACAAAAAAATTCGAAAGAACAAAAAGTTATCTTTTTATTTTTTAAAACGAAAGATTCAATGTGACATATTCCATCCCGCTTCTGATTGAAGCTGCTGCCGTACTAATTAAACTTCCCATTGAAGATGATGAAGCTTCTTTTTCCCCTCCAGAAAATAAATGATCAAGATTCTTGGGCTTAAAGGTGTGGTCTAAAATCATTGCCCTTGGAACAATTCCATTTTTCCCGAGTCATTTTGAACCATTGGCGTCTGCATATTTTGAGTTCATATTTTATATATCTAAATCAAAATGATAAATATTATTCTTAACTCGTTTCAATATTGATACCACTAAATGTTTAGTTCGAAATCCGAGATAAAACTTCTCTTAAAAACGATACTAATAGCCCTTCATCTTGGCTCCATTTGACCACTACTAGTTCGGGAGAGCATCTTGCTGACTGAACGCAGTACCTCGGGATCTCGGGGTATAGCAGGTATAGTGTCCCGACCTAAAGACATAACAAGTGATACGGATTCTGGCCGGACCTCCGTAGCGACCCCACATATGCAACTTGGCCCTCTTGGATAATCCATGATGATCATATTGACAAACACTAGAGAAACCATCCCTACCTGCAGATGGTAGGTGAAAGTACATGTCAGGCCCAATCGAATTCATAATTATCCGGATAGGTACATCCAACCACTTTACTTACTTATAAATACCCAGGTAGATTCTCCTTTTCAAATCATTCAACAAACTCATTTTATATACTTCAAGCGTACTTATTTCAAAACAATCATTCTAACTTAGGAATCGGAGGGCTTTCGTCGGGACACTCCCCGACGCCCTTTGATCCGTTTTTGTGAACGTAGGATACTGTAATGGAATTCAACTTGATTCCCGAGGAAGACCATCCGACCTCCCGACCTACTAAGTCTTACGTGACGGTAGCTCATTGGCTGGGCAAAATTCGGTTATATCAATTGGTGCCGTCTATGGGAAACGAAGAAGGAAAAAAGATAAAATACCGCCCAGAAGAAGTAGACATCAGGAAACGGGAGAAGCAAGTCGCACTGAGAATATCTCCAAGGGTGCGAGAATCCTCCACTTACGGCCGCCCAGATAGCTCAGTTGGTGGCGGCCACAGCAGAACAAATCTTGGACAATCGACCCGAAGCGAACCCCCCACTTGATCAACAAGCTGAAGAGATTAGAGGACTTCAGGTAGAAGTGGCCCGCTTGAGGGAAACGAGGGTTACTGAACCACCACCTCCAACAGCTCGGGAGGTACCTTTCTCGACTGAGGTATTGTGACCGAGCTCCCTTAGCATTTCAAATTCCCAAATGTAGGAGAGTACGATGGAATGGGAGATCTTGAAGAACACTTGTCCCGATTTGAGAATGCTGCCCTCCTCCACCAATACGCTGATAATCAAATGTCGGGTCTTCTTGACCACGCTGGTTCGGTCAGAGCAGCAAAGGTTCAATCTCTTGCCCGTTGGGAGTATTAAAAACTTTCGAGATTTTAGTCAGACATAACCTTCATCAGTTTGCCAGTAGTAAGAAGCAACCAATGACAACATTGAACATCTTTAATGTCAAGCAGAAGGATCAAGAGAGCCTTCGGGAGTACATCCGGCGCTTTATTAGAACCATCATCGAGGTGCCTTCTGCTACACCCGATCTGCTGATTGGGGCGTTCACTCATGGATTGTGAGGGGTGAGTTTTTTCAGGTCCTTGGTCAAGAAATCTCCGAAAACGTTTGATGAACTCCTCACCAAGGCCGAAAAATACGTCAATGTAGAAGAAGTACAGTCCACAAGGAGGAGTGAGCATAGAATTCCATCCCGACCTGGTAGGGATTTTCGGGCGGAAAGAGTCCAACCTAGGTTAGTTAGGCAGGAAGCTTCCGAACTTAGAACACCTTTGAGGATGAGTAAAATCAGGGCTCTGGAGATTTGTGATGGGAGAAAGATGGTGCAGCGACCTCGGGGAAGTGACGGGGCTCTGAGGAATCCAAAATCAGATAAGTTCTGTGATTTTCATAGAGATTATGGTCACACTACCATGGAATGTCGGCATCTAGATCAGGAGTTGGAACATACAAAATAGTCCCGATGTGCGAGCAATATTAGTGGGAAATACACCGCGTCAGGCGGAAAATAGGTCTCAGGAAGAAGAGCATTGGCGACAGAATAAAAGGAGATCTGATCGGGGGAACACACCTCGGGGTGTGGAATCAAGCCATCCTCAATAGGAGCAACAATCCCCTCAGCCTAGGGGCATCATCCAGATGATATCAGGAGGACCCACTGATGGGGATCCCAATCGAGCAAGAAAAGCAAGGTCTCGACGAATGGAAACCATAGAGATAGAGAAGAAGCACTCTGGGCCCATAATATGTTTTGGACCCGGGGATCTGTCGGATGACGTCGAAACACATAATGATGCTCTGGTCATCCGAGCAATGATCGCTAATTATGAAGTCGCCCGTGTATTTGTCGATTCAGGAAGCTCAGTTAACGTGTTCTTCAAGGGGGCTGTCGACCAGATGGACCTCGGTGAATATCATATGGAACCTGTGCAGGAACCCTTGTTCGAATTCACGGGTCACTCCTTACAGCCGGTAGGGATAGTTCATCTACCTCTTTCGCTTGGAACTGGAAAATAGTGTAAGACTAGAGTTGTTGAGTTCACGATAGTAGACGCGCCCTCTTTTTATAATGTCATTCTGGGAAGGCCAACTATGGCCGCTTTCATGGCAGTGGTCTCAGCTTTGCATCAAAAGATTAAATTCCCGGTGGGGGATATTGTGGGTGAAGTAGTAGGAGATCAGAAGATGGCAAGAAAATGTTGTGGAAGAGGTCAGGGTTGAACAGAAAGTTGCTAAAGCTCGGGCTCATGATCATCCCGGAGCTCGGGTTGACAGGAGTGTAAATTTGGTTGATGAAGATTTTCAATTAACTGAGGATGAGGAGGAAGAGGTTGTTCTTGTCCCCCTGACTGGGACTGTGAAGATTGCTAAAATTCTCTCAAAGGGCGTCCGGATTCAATTAATACAATGATTGGATAAAAACAAGGACATATTTGCCTGGTCGCCTTCCGACCTAAGAGGGGTTAAGCGGGAAGTCATGGAGCACAAGCTAAATGTCTCCCCAGATGCTCGACCAAGTATCCAGAAGAGGAGGCACTTTGGCCCAGAAAAGGATGCTATGATCAGAAGTCAGGTCGGGGATCTGCTCCGAGCTGGGCACGTGACAGAGGTACATTTCCTCGTATGGTTGTCAAATGTAGTACTGGTACCAAAGGCTGCGGGAAAATGGAGAATGTGCGTAGATTTCCGAGATCTGAACAAAGCCTGCCTCAAGGACTACTATCCACTTCCCAGGATTGACCAACTTGTCGATTCTAGTTCTGGTCATGAATTGCTCAGTTTTTTGGACGCTTATCAGGGGTACCACCAAATTCCCTTGGCTGAGGAAGACCAGCGTAAAGTCAGTTTCATCACGACGGACGGGACATTTTTCTATGTCGTCATGCCTTTCGGGTTGAAGAATGCAGGAGCGACTTATCAAAGGTTAATGGATAAAGTGTTCAAACATCAGATCGGGAGGAACATCGAGGTATATGTAGATGATATCTTGATAAAGTCGCGGATAGAGGAAAGCTTCATAATTGATGTTGAAGAAAGTTTTGTATGCTTCGAGATTACCAGATCAGACTAAACCCTAATAAATTCGTGTTTGGAGCAAGAACAGGAAAGTTTTGGGGATATATGGTTACCCGACGTGGAGTTGAAGCTAATCCCAAAAAGGTATAAGCTCTGGCCTCAATGCGCTCCCCTCGAAACATACATGAGGTTCAAAGGTTGACGGGGAGGATAGCTGCGTTGTCCAGATTCATCTCTCGATCTGCTGACCGATGTCTCCATTTCTTTAAGATACTTCGCATAACAAAGAATTTGAGTGGATGAACAGAGTGAAAGAGCTTTCCAGGAGCTAAAGGAATATCTTAAGGAACTGCCCATACTCAATAATGTCAGGCTCCGTGCTAATTACTCAAGATAATAGCACAATTAAGCACATAATCACGGAAGCGAAAAATCGGGCTTAAAAATTTTCGAAATATAATTGGGCCTGAACTTCAAATATCATTCAAAATATTCATAATCAAAATACGAGTTGACTCAAACTCATATAAAACAGGTAACACAAATATCAATTCAAATACAGATCCCAAAAAATACATAAGACAGGGGGCATCCCCCGGGTTCGATACATAAATAAAATAACTGGGACTCATGCAAATGGGGATCGACCAGCTGAACCTCCACTCTGTCCAGCTTGGTTACCTGAAGATCCTGCAAATGGGTAACGCAGACTCAAACATCACAAAAGCAGGAAAACAAATACGAGATCAAGTTTCAGTACGAAGAGCTATCTAAACAGCTACCCGAGTTCTCCTGTATTCTGATTCTCAATTGGTGGTTCAATAGTGCCATGGCAAATTTGAAGTGAAAAATGAAAATATGGTTAAGTATGCGGAAGCCCTGAGCAAGATGGCCGAAAATTTCTCTGAACTTATCTTTTCACAGATACCTCGGGAAGAGAATGAATAGGCAGATAGCTCGGATGGCCAGTTCTCTCAAGCCAGCCTGGGAAAAGAAGTGCAGGAACAAAAGCTGATATCACAAATTTACCAGGTTGAGACAGGTCCTGAGGGCATGTCCACCTCGGACTGGCGATATGAAATCTATGAGTATATCACTTATCAAGTCCTACCCGAGGATCCCCGAAAGGCTCGACAAATCAAGCGACGGGCTCTCCGTTTTGCTATATTAAATGGTACGTTTAGGCCCGGAGGAAGCTAAATATGTACTGAGAGAGATTCATGAGGGATACTGTGGGAGCCACCTCGGAAGAGTAGCTCTGGAAAGAAAGGCTCTCCTCGTAGGATTTTTCTGGCCCACCATGCAGAAGGACGCCTTGCCCTTGGTAGATCCTGTCATGACTACCAGAGGCATGCCAATCTATAAAAACAGCCTGTCGAACTCTTAAGAACAGTCCTGTCCTCGTGTCCATTCGACCAGTGGGGCATCGATATTGTAGGACCCTTCCCACCAGTAGGAGGACGGAGGAAGTTCTTGCTGGTTGCAGTAGACTACTTCTCCAAGTGGGTAGAAGCCGAGCCACTGGCAAAAATATCTGAGGCGGAAGTTTTGAAATTATTATGGAAGAATATTGTCTGCCGTTCTGGAATTCCTTGGAGACTTATATCAGATAATGGAAGGTAATTTTGCGGGGCAAAAGTGCGAGCATGATGTCAAGAGATGAAGATCGAGCAAATTTTCACTTCGGTATCTTACCCTCAGAGCAACGGCAGGTAGAGGTCACCAATCGCTCAATTGTACAAGCTCTTAAAACGCGATTGGGCTCCGCTAAAGGGAAATGGGTGGACGAGTTACCACGTGTGCTATGGGCCTACCAAAATACTGCCCGAGCAGGAACCGGAGAAACATCCTACTGCATGGCTTATGGGACTGAAGCTCTCTTACTCGTTGAAATTGGTCAAGATAGTCTTAGGGTAACAGAGTGTAACGCCCCAAAATCCATAGGACCACATTTATGCATTTTATTGATTTCATGGGCCAAATTGGCAATTTTAAATGTTATGTATTGATTTATTGATGTCAGCAAGTAGGATGCGCTGCGGCTGGTACCAGCAGACGACTCCAACGAGCGATGCACGAGCTGGTTTAAATCAATCGAAAAATGTTTTAAGGAGGTGAAATGATTTCTTTTGGAAAAGTTTTGGTACTTCACAAATTAAAATGGTTGGAAGGGAGTTTTTATTAAAATACTGCAACTTGTTGAAAGTGTGTCATGCTAAATATTACAAGTAGCTTGCCACTAATCCCTTCGGTATTTAAACCTGTTTTTGAAGAAAGATCTTTATCACTTTAAAATCTTCTTGCCTATATGTTATTGGAAGTTTTGAAGTTCATGTTTTAAGATGTTTTAAACATGAAAAAGGAAAGGAAAGATGGGTTCAAAATGATGTTTTAATGTTTATGATGCTTCCAAACTGTTTTACAGAAAGTCATGAATGTTTCAAAAAACTGAGAATTCGATTGTTCAAGAAAGTCTATGAATGTTGTTCAGTTTAATGTCGTAATATCAAGATTTGATGATTGTGTAATCGGTAGTTGCTAGTTGAATCATTTTAAAGTATGGTTTGATAGGCAACGGCTGATGGCACAGTTGTTGTTTTGATGTTATAAATAGGGCTGTAAACGAATCGAACCTGTTCACGAACTTTTCGAACCTATTCGAGTAGATATTCGATTCGAATTCGAATTTTTCGAACTCTAGCCGAACTCGAACCGAGCCAAACTATTTCACGAATCGAACTCGAGCCCGAATTATTTTGTTCGATTATAATAATAAATATATTTAAGTTCTATATCGAAGTCGAGCTCGAATTATTCGAATCGAACTCGAACTTGAGCTCTCTATCGAATCGAATTCGAGCCGCAAATGACAAAAAATCGAACTTCGAATAGCTTCGAATAGGCGAACTCGAACTCGAACTCGAATACTAAAATTTTCATAAAATTCGGCTCGGTTCGATTCGTTTACAGCCCTAGTTATAAATGTCGAGTTATGTTCCAGCAGCTGTATCTCCTTGTTAAGATTCAGCAGCTGCATTGTTATAATGTTTACGAATGTTCTTTCTTTTTGCTGTAATGTCGGGATTTGATGATTGAGTAATCAGTAGTTACTAATTGAATCAGTATAAAGTCTGGTTTAATAGGCGACGGCTGGTAGCGCGATCATTGTTTTGATATTACAAGTGTTTCGTAAATTCCAGCAGATGCACTGTTCATCAGCAGGTGCATCTTTCCTTGTTAAATATAGCAGTTTCACTTCTTCGTTGAAAATTCAGCAGATGCACTGTTCACCAGCAGATGCATTCCATAGTGATAGTTCAGCAGTTGCTTTATTCGTTTCTAAGTGCTGTTCATTTCAGCTGGTATTAGTCTTGCGACTGGTACTATTCATTTAATTATATGTGTTAGCGCTTTTTCTTGCGACTGATTGATGCGCTAACGACGTCGTTTCTTTAAGTTACAAAATATAAGCAGGTAGTTTTGTCATCCTATCTGTTATTTACTTCAACGACATCGTTTCATTTAAATACGATTGTCTTAGTAGGAGATCTTGCAGCTGGTTTCTGTTTATTCCAGCTGGTTCATTTTAACGATATTGGCGAACAACAGAGAGTTTTGTTTCATAAGAGATGTTCCATTCTCTTGCGACTGGTTTTCTTTTCACCAGTTCCCTTTCAACGATACGTTTCCAAAGTCAATTCGATTCTCAGAAAAGCTTTTTAAATGGGAAGCAAATGTTTAAAATGATGGAACCCGATGATTTACAGAATTTCAAGGAATGTTTAAAGAAAGGATTGTTAAGGAACAAAGCTATTTTAGATTATGGCATAGATAGTTACGGTCACCAAGGAGAAGGGTGAGCAGTTGTCTAAGATGTCGACTGCCCTTTCATAACGAGCTATATGCTAAAACTGATACCGGTAGTCATTTTGATCAAAGTGCAAAACGGACCACATAGAACTTATATGCCATGATCAACTGAAAATGATATTGAAATTGTTAACAATGAGAAGCTGGGCTATCATTCCCTGTTTCTGCCATTGAACTGTTTATTGAATTGTTTACGAAAATGATATTGTTCATTGAGTTCCTTAACATATGTATTGAACAGATGTCCACCTGTATATTTGAAATTGTTATTACTCAGGTTCTACTTGCTGAGCCTTTAGGCTCACTAGCTTTTAAAATGATGCAGGTGCGACAACTGATGGAGGAACAGTAGGTGAAACTTGAAACCAGCAGCTGGGTGGCGTTGTGTTTAACCAAGGCCTACGTTTTCCATGTCTCAGTTGTAGCGTTTTGAATTAGATTGTACTGTATTAGATCAGTAGCAACGGTTGTATATTTACTTAGAATATCAGCTGTTGTAAATCGCAATTGCAATTATCAATACAAACTGTTTTTCCGCAAATGTTTTTAGCAGTTAGCGTGCAAGTTAGGTACCTGCTGGTCTTTGAGATTGTCGTTTGTTTTGTTTCTTTCAAGTTATAGGAAATACAGCCTATAGCGAATTATCTTTTAGCCCTTCTTTTATTGGAAAATTTTATTTACCCAAATTTTCGTGGCCCCGTTGGGTTCGGGCGTCACACAGAGTATAGCAAAGACAATGATGAAAGTCGAAGTCTCGAACTGGACCATCTTGACGAGGGAAGAGCTAGGGCTGAAGTGCGACTATCGGCTTATCAAAGAAGAATGATCCAGGCCTATAACAAAAGAGTCCGACCTCGAAGATACGAAATAGGAGACTTGGTCTGGAAAAAGATTCAACATCAAGGAGACAGAGGGAAACTCGATCCCAAGTATGAAGGGCCATTTAAGATTATGGGCAAAGTAGGCATCACCGCGTACTATCTAGAAGATGCCTCGCGAAAAAGAACCCAAAGGCCCTGGAATATTATCCATTTTCGACGATATTATGCTTAAATCCATCCTTGTAAGAAAGATTATTTCATGAATGGAGAAGTTTCTTCTAGAAAGGCTTGGCAATACCTTGAGTAGTAATCCTTCTTGATTACACATACAAGAGCAACTCTCGTTGGCACTAAGCCCGACCAGCTCGGCACACAAGCCCAACTCCCGTTGACACTAAGCCCGACCAGCTTGGCACACAAGCCCAACTCTTGTTGACACTGAGCCCGACCAGCTTGGCATACAAGCCAAACTATAGTTGGCATACACGCCCAACCAGCTCGGCATACAAGCCCAACTCTAGTTGGCATACAAGTCTGATCAGCTCGACACATAAAATCTATTTCTTGTTAGCATACGACCCTGATCAGCTCGATGTATAAGTCTAACATGTGTTGGCGTAAGAACTTGCCTCGGATATCGCTCTTTTACACTTAACAAATCTTGTCATAAAGATTCGAAGCTACCTCAAGAAAATCTATTCAACATTTTTTAGATACGAGTTGTTCGGGATAGTTCATCTCACACTCAGATATTTATACTCGGCAGTACTCGAAGTAAAAATAGACAAAAGTAAACGAGAAAGAGCTAAGTTCATTAATTTCAAAATAAATACAAGGGAAGCATAAAAACATCAAGATGGGGGGCCTTCTCTGAACCCGAGCTGCTCTCCTCAGATTCCTCAGACATATCTGCCAAAGCTTGCTCAACGTCGAGAAAAGAGGCCGGATGTTCTTCTTCAGAATAGCCATTGGCCCTGGAATTGGGCCAGGCAACCGTTAAAACCCTGCTCAAAGAAAATTGAGGCTTTCTCTGACCACAGGCTATCAAACTCCTTAGATTGGAGGAAATTCTCCTTCTCAAGCTGCCAAGAGTTTGCTGCCTCCCCTTGAAGCTTCTCCACCTCGGCCTTAAGGATCTGGTTCTCCTGTTCAGAACGTTGAGCTCGGGCTTCTAGAGACTGCACCTGGGTCTCCATGGATTGCGCCCGGGCCTTCAATTATTGGACCTCAGTTCGGGTAGAATCCAGCTCGAGAAGCAAGCACTCCTTCTCCCCGTCTTTTTGAGCTCGTATCTCCTCGAGCTGTTTCATCAGGGCATCATGGCGACCAAGCACCCCGTCCATAGAACGTCTGGTAATGACGACCTCGTCGCGTGCTTGAGAGAGGCAGCTCGTTGCCTCTCCATCCACACCAAAGCTTGCACATAGCCTGGGCGTTGGAGTAAGTAAGTAGAGTCCCGAACGGATCTATACCTGCATAAAGGCTTGCGGCTTCGAGAATCCCGAGGTCAGGGGTCCTCTTCACCAAGTCAAAATCCTGGTATGAGACCAGGCGGCGGATGAAGTACAGCGAAACGGAGCCAGAGGGTTTTCACAAAATAAATGGCGGAGGTATCCAGAAGTACATAGGGTACTTCGGTAGATTGTTGCTCGGGAATCTTCTCCGTCGCGCCAACTGGCTCGCTGATCGGATCCTTGGGAGTTGTTGTCCGAGTAGGTTCAGTGGCTTTTTCTTCATTTTGGCGCTTCTTGCGCCTCTCCCCTCCCTCCGAAGTGGCCTTCCTTTTTCCTTTGCTCGAGCGACGGGAGCTAGAGGTTCCTTTCGGGTCGGCTCTTCTCTCCTTCAGGGATTTCATCATTTCAGCTTTTGTCATCCTGTCTTCTGCAAAGATAAAACACAAGTTAACAGATCAGATCTCAGAATTAGTAACGACAGTACGAAAAGACGATGGAGATACCTAAATCCCCGACCAGTTGAACCTTTTTCCAACTAAATCTAAAGTGGCACAGGAGATCTTCCTCGATCAACTCATGTGCATTGAAGCACTTTCTACTCATGACCTCTAGGAATTTGGTTAGGTCGGGTACTTTTCTCGGGGGTCGTGGGAGATAGGGTGTAGGCGTTATCTCGCCATGACATGTTACAACCCCACGGATTCTCCCTGCTCGAGATATGCTTAATAAAAAAACTATCTACTCATCCACCCTTTGTGGGAGCTCGGGTTATCACGTATAAACCCGAGCTCTTTCTTGTTGGAAATATAAAATTTCCCTGGAATCTAGATCAATTGCATCAGGATATAGGTCGAGAGAGGGACTCTGAAGTACTTTAGAAAAATCCATAGGGAAAGCAGGGAGCTAAAATAGTTTTGGGTAAGTTGGCTAGGGCTGACCTTGAGGTGGTTACATAGACTCGAAATAAATTTAGGAATGGGGAACCTAAGACCCCTATCTATTTGATTTACATAAAATGTGTGGAAGCCGGAAGGGGGACGATGAGCTCGGGCTTCGACACGGGGAACTATCACCTCGTATAGCTCGGATATCCCTACCTTGTTCTTAATCAAAGGAATGTTTGACTCCCTGAGGGTAGATGCCTTAACCTCATACCAGGTACATCCCTGGGCGGCCAGCTGCGCCTCATCATGGTCGATTCTAAGTAGCCTAGCCCTATGAAGGTCTATTGAGCTCGGGATTTCGTCTTCTCTATGCCTAGTCCCTGTAGGCGAGGTAGACTCTGCGACTTCCCTAACAATGCTACTGTCGGGAGAAGACATTCCCTTAAGAGACTAACGAATTGGAAAAACTTACGAAAGGTCGGGAAGATAGTAGAAACAGCTCGGGAGCGAGTAGAAATTTTGGCAGAGTTTCGACGCTAGAAGAGAGTAAAGGTAGAAATGAATGGAAAAGCCGCCTATTTGTAGAAAATTCGGGGAACTTTTCAACCATTGGATCTCCATCTCAATGAATGGTTCAGATCACCTCGGGAACCCTAATCGACTCCTCGAACCCTGAGCTAGAACTCATATTGGTCGTCAGATCGAAACTAATAAAGGGCTGAAAATAACTTCACACGGATCGTGGCCCTCCTCAGAAAACACAAAGTTTATCTACAGTGCCGAACTTCATCCGGACCGTCCACGAATGATTTATTAAAGGATGGAGATATGGAGTCACGTGGATCCTAGTTCTTATCATAAGCACGAATTTTAGTTCGGGTCCCGACCTCAAATCTCACATAGTCCTACACTTCCATTCTTCGTTTAGGACTCCTGGGGGAGGGGGGTTTACTATTGATACCACTAAATGTTTAACTGGGAACCCGAGGTAAAGCTTCTCTTAAAAACGATACTAATAGCCCTTCATCTTGGCTCCATTCGACCACTACTAGTTTGGGAGAGCATCTTGCTCACTGAACGAGGTACCTCGGGATCTCGGGGTATAACAGGTATAGCGTCCCGACCTAAAGACATAACAAGTGATATGGATTCTGGCCAGACCTCCGTAGCGACCCCACATATGCAACTTGGCCCTCTTGGATAATCCATGATGATCATACTGACAAACACCGGAGAAACCATCCCTACCTGTAGATGGTAGGTGAAGGTACATGTCAGGTCCACTCCAATTCATAATTATCCGGACAGGTACATCCAACCACTTTACTACTTATAAATATCCAGGTAGATTCTCTTTTTCAATTCATTCAGCAAACTCATTTTATATACTTCAAACATACTTCTTATTTCAAAACAATCATTCTAACTTAGGCATCAGAGGGTCTTCGTCAGGACACTCTCCGACGCCCTTTGATCAGTTTTTGTGAACACATGATACTGTAAGGGAATTCAACTTGATTCCCGAGGAAGACCATCCGACCTATTAAGTCTTACGTGGCAGTAGCTCATTGACCGGACAAAATTCGGTTATATCAAATATATATATAAATTAAATTAGGCCCGAGAGATAGTCTCAAACTCAGCACATTTATGACAGATGGAGTATGCCATTATTCATTTTTCAAGAAAGTCACTCGACCAGATCAAAGTTTTAATGGCTACACCACTTTGAAATGTAATTTAATTATGTTCTAAATGATTATTTTAATAGGCAAATTGGGACGCTGCAAATTTCCATTTAGCCTTTAATCATGTCAAGTTTTTGTTTTAACATATCATACATAAACTTTCTCCTATTTAATAAATTACATCTGAAGTAAACATATCATTCACATAAAAAAAATGTTGTAAAATTGAATGTATTGTTTAGGGACATGGAAAAATGAAAACAAATGAGTCGGGGAATAAAGAAAGGAAAAAAATAAATTTTTATTCGACCCTTTAGCACATATGTAACAAAGTTTTATTTAGTCAAAGAATACACATAAGAAATACAAACTAGATATCTTCTTTTTTTTTTTTATATCCTCATACACCAGAAACAGACAACTCTTAGAAAGTTGGTGAAAGACGAAGACCCTATTGGTATTGGATCTTCATGGTCTCATCTGCGTAATGCCATCTAAAGACCATAAAGATTCAGACAAATCTCGATTTTCACCTAAACATCTTCCTGGTGGCGAGCCGCCTGTGTGGGGGTGGCCTGTGAATTGATTGGTGGTGCAGCTGAGGCCACAACAAGGCTGCCTCTGTTCTGTGACGACTGAACCACGATGGCAAACCGGGTTGATGCTAGCGCAGCAGCCTCCTGTTTCAAGAAACTCAGAATATGAAGAAGACAAGTAAAATTGAAATCTTTTCGACACTCATCAGCCACTTTCTCAGCTCCAAAAAGAGGTGAATAGCATATGCAGAAGAACTGAAGACAAGATGTAAAGGGTTCAAACGAAATTACCTGTGTTTGCCTTCGACGCTGCAAAATGCTGATGACCCAGAGTACAATGTAGAATGGCAATAGAAAGCCAACAATTTGAGTCATGAAAAGCTGCATTTAGGAGAGTCGAGCACGAACGATCTCAAACTATGATAGGCTATTAAAAGACCTAATAAAACTGTTATGCCGCACCTTTCATGAGCTAGATATTTGAAGGAGAAAGATTAAAGTTAATTTTATCAAAGATAGAGTTCTGAGTTCAAAAACTGTGGCATGAAATCCCCTTAATATTTCACTGTGTTGGTCCGAGATGCTAATTTTCGACTTTGCCATAAATTATCTGACCAATATACATGTGCCTATCTTGAATTTAGTTCCAGGCTATATACCGAGTTTCTCAATCATATGCAAGGGTATATTCAAACGGAAACTCTTGTTGAATCACCTCCTATTGCCAACTCGAGCTTTTGGAGAAAATGATTGCTAACTTTGAGGGGTGTAACATCACATCATGCAACAATTTTTGGGCCATTACATCATATAAATTGTTCATACACACTTACTGTTATAGAAGTCAATGTATCGTCTTCTCCATTTGCATCACTACCATCATCCGTGATTGACATTCCATGCCTCAGTACCAGAAGAGACAATAGCTGCATATCAGAATTTTATTCGTTTTAGTTCATATGGCCCCTAGGTTTTTAGATCAATATGGTTCTGGAAACTTCGATATTTAGTTCATGATTACTCGAAATATAGACGAATTCTTTGTTGCCCATTCAGACTTTAAGATGTGAAACTTTTTTAAGACTTACAATTGTAGCAGCTGAACGGTAAAACGCAACGCCACTACTGTGTGTGCCATTATAATCATCATACTCAGTTTCGAACAACTGACGCTCAGCATCAGTGAAAGCCAAAATACGAGGATCATGCATTTCAAATGGTGTGCCAGAAATTTGCCACACTCCCCTAAAAACATACAGAGTTTAACTGAATTCACGGTTATAGATAAAAATTTAACTAGCGAATATGAAACTAACCCGAGATCAATAGTGGTTTCCTCAGATGGAGGTCGTGGAGGGGCAGTATAACCAGGTTGATACAGCTGAACATAACGACATGTTAAGGATAACATTAAAAGTATACACAAAACGTCAGTTCCCTACTAAAATTTCGCTCACTACGCTTATTTCCAAAAGAAAAATTCAATTTCAACATCCATCGGCACTCTAGCAACAGATTATCAGCTGAGCTTAATACTCCTGAAAAGATAATAGAAAGCAAGGACATACGTCAAGAGCCTATGCAGCGATAACTAAACCAGACACGTGGGCGTATGTTATACATATACAGGAATCCACATTTTCGTTTTTAATAACAGGCAAATCTGTTTTTAATCCAACAATAAAAGATGTTCCAGTTTTCAAAATCCAACGTTACTGGAAAAAACCCTTCTGAATAGTAAATAGTTGCAAATTTTATTCCTATCTGATGATTTTGTAGTTGGCAAATATATTAACAAACAAAATGGCAAGTTTTTGCTGTAAACTACAATGCTATAAGCCACTAGTCACCACTGGTAATTTTCACCTACAAAACCATGAGCAAATGATTGTTCAAATTTCATATATGTATCAGGGTAACACATAGCCTGTCGTATGAAAATAGGCATCAGTTTAGTCTCCAACAATTCCCATCACAAGTGTGAGCTTGACTCAACAACAATCATAGGATTGATAACTGATAAATATTATATTCCTAGTAAGGAGGTAGCTGAAAAGCTTTTAAAACCATACTACAGATCCAACAACAGATTTCAATCGCTAATATCAAATACAAAGTCTAAATCACTAGAGATTGTAAAAGCATTCCTTGTGAGGGAAGATATGATATTTAAAATCCAACAAATATACTTCATAAAACAGAGTTTGTAAAAGTATTCCAATAAATTGATGTCATTAGCCTTCGCCAGCTTTCGTAAAAGATCATAGAAACAACTACAAAGGCATAAGGAGACATTAAGTAACCTGATGGCAGATCTCACAAGTAATGTCTCCCTTCTCATTGCACCAGTGCTGAACACATTTTCGGTGAGCATACTGCAAAAACATAGGTCTCGATTATTTATCGACTCAAAGGATCAAAATGCAAGATATTAGGTAACAAATACATATGATAGTTAACCAACTTACAGTAAAAGAATGACGCCTCTACATAAAACATTTACCTTAAGGCTTCCACTACAAGCACAGGGGCTCTCCAAATTGTTCATATAATCTTCTTCCTGGCAAATGCGACACTCCCCTATCCCTATCAGTGGAGCATGTTCATCTGCTTCCTCGTCATCCTCCACGAAAACCACCACCTTACCGTCTTCTGCGGCCACTGTAGATGATGAGGGCCCCACCATTTCCCGATTTTTTCCCGCGGGCCTATAGCCCACGGCAGGAGGAACCAGGTGATTAGACTGAACCTCCCCGGGATTAGGCAACTGATCCACATTCACTACCAAATGCTCGCCCATCAACACCTTTTCTACACCACTATTACCTTGAACAAGAGCACAAGAATTCCTGAATAAAACACCAACATAAATCCCCAATCCACAATCTAATCAAACAAAATGAAATTTTATTTAAAAGTTTCGATCTTTGACCTGTACATTCGATGGTTTCTTAGCAATCTCACATATACATTCCTTTAGTTTCACAAAGTTATGATCTTTTGACCATTACATTCAAGATTCTTGAAACCAGAACAAAAATCCTTTGTAGCTAAATGCTTCAATTTTCTATGAAGTTTCAACAACTTATAATCCTTGAAAAGAAAACAGCTTTCTCTATCATTCACACTTTTAACACAATAACAATTGTGGGTGCTCAAGGAAAGTAAATCCACTGATCACGCTGGATAAAGCAGCGAGATCAGGAGTATTTTATGAAGCTTGATAGGTACAGAAAACTCAAATTTTAATCATGAAGAAATGAAACCAAAGGAAAACAAATTTAAGAACAATATTTACAGAAATAGGAGAAGTACCTGAATGAAGAGCAAAGAAATGGGAAAGATATTGGAAATGGAGATCGCGATTTTGTTGCCCAGCCAACGGAAATTTTAAGGTCAAACAAATTTGAATATAGAATTTGTCTCTCAATATCTCCTTATATTGGATTATTATCATTATTATTGCACAAAATTAGAGGAAATATGAGCGGAAAAAAAGAAAGAGAAGAAATATTTCTTTCTTATTTCATTATCATTACATATGTTTGAAGAAATATAAGGTATTGATTATATATATATATATATATATATATATTTGATATTGTGGACATCCAGTATGAACATTTTTATGTAGCTAAAAATCCGACATCGTGTTTTACATATGTGATATACTTACGTAAAACACGATGCCGTGTTTTAGTTAGGCGTCAATAATTTTCTCACACAGGATGCACACAATATCAAATTTATATATAGATATATATGAAATGCAACAAATTTATAACATAATAGTATGATAAAGACTATATAATGGTCCAGAGTAATTATATAGAGACTAGATAGGGGAAATTAGATTGCTAAAACTGTAGAATTTTACGGTTAGTATAATATATGCAAATTTGGGAAATAAAATGGGAAAATATTTCTATTTAGTTCTTATTCGAAAATTTTATGGGACCTATGACAAACCAGTGCATACTATTCAGTATTCCCTTTAGAACGTTGAATTTAAGTTATATATAAAACTCATCAGCTCAGTCACTTTTTTCTACTTGATATTTCTTCTCAAATTTTAATATTTGAATATAATTTAAATTATAAATTTATTGCTATATAACTATTATTATCATTTGAAAATTGAAATATCGAAAATTACACGACAAAAAAGACATGGTTATCAATGCTGTGGGACACATTATGCATTTGCCATTGGTCGTTGGCAACTGGCAAAACAAGAACGTCTTTTAATTTAAGTAAAAGTAGCTCATGACACATACGAATTGGTAAGATCTGGAGTGATGTGAGAATAACTTTCCCGGCTTCACGGGTTCGATATCGTGTGGAGCATATTCCCCACTGAAATATTGTGGGGTATGTTTTTGGAAATTAGTTCGTTATATATGTCCTCTCCCTAGAGCCCCTGTCTATTCGTGCATATCCCTCGATTTATTATCTGTGATCTATATAGGGGGTTAGCCCATTAATGGATTAACTTTTAAAAAAAAGTATATTTCCGTTCATATAAATTTGAAATCTTGATATATATTTTTAAATTCGATTTTCTCATATCTGATATGTTTTGTTGCAGTTCTACTTTTTCTATGTGGTGTTGATTTGACACCATTTGTAGTAAAAAAACTAAACTTTTAACAAATGAAGATACATGATTAAAATTGAATTTTGATATAACAAAAATATGTTATTTTAATATTCGGAGATTTTTAAGAACGTTTCGAAATCCTTTTAAGCCTTGTCATATTTTTCAAATAATAATGATATTTGAAAATTGGTTATGTACCATTTATACGATATTTTTTTTTTACAAAAAGGTGAGTTTTTTTTATATACTAGAGAAATACTGTACGGTAATAAAATAGTTTCGATAATTTGCACCTAATTTGTGTAAAATTAAAAAGTTCAAGATTTTCCTTTCACTAAAATAATATTAATAAGCTGGATTTATTCTTATAAAAACTCTTTCTTCCTTTTTTTGTTTTTTTTTTTAAAATAACTGCGTGCAAGTGATATTGTTGATATTTTTATTCCGTATTACAGATTTTGTACATCAAGCCATGTAATATACAAGTGGGAAACCTTGTGGTCGGCTCCGGACGCGGCGTCATTAGCGGTGGAATATAAGGCAGTCTTAAATTTGAGCTCGACTTAAAAAAATCATTTGACACACATGATTGACGGCAAACTCACGATCAACGATAGAAATCAGTATTTTGATCTAATATATTTTTCCTCCTTCGCTGACCTCTCATCATATCTGATCCGCAGGAGAAAACACCTCGAGATATCACCTGGTCTGGTCCTCAAGAAATACACCTCGGAATATCACTAGGTTTGGTACTTGAGAGAATACACTTTGGATACCACCAAATCTGATACTCGGGAGAATACACTACGGTATACCACTAGGTCTGGTTCTCGGGAAAATACACCTCGGGATATGTCTAAACAATTGAATAGAAACGTGATACGTCCGGTGCTGAAACCATAGAAACAAGTTAGAGGGCGCCGAAAGTGTTTATACGAAGCTTTCTGATGCTTAAGTCAAGTCGGGTGGTCGGAAGATAGGAGAACAAGAGTTTGTCCCATAGTGAGTGAGTTTAAAGTGAGGTCCACCTGAGCTTTTATAGAAGGGTTAGACGATTATTGTGAACGATTTACCCCGCGAGTGATGCGCTTGGACGAGATTTTCGAATGGTGATGTGCTTGAGTTGACCGCTTCTCAGGACGTGATTGTCGCCACGATTCTCGTGATAAGACCAATTTGTCGTGTTCATCTTTAGAGGCATAATTATCACGCTGAGACACTGGACGAGAAGAGTTGACTTGATGATATTAATCGTTCCCGGGAGTTCTGAGATATGTTCAGCAGGATATGAATTACTCGAACTCTGGAGTTCCGGGTCTGTTCGGTAGGATATGTCTACATAGGTGTATCAATATATTTCACAAACCAAGACAAGATCTTCTGTTCTTGTTTATATATTTTCTCTCAAACTTAAAAGTCGTAACAAATTCACGGACCCATATGCTTTTTTTTTTTGGGTGATGCAATTTCAATTATTA
Organism: Dorcoceras hygrometricum; assembly: GCA_001598015.1. Classification (NCBI taxonomy): domain Eukaryota; kingdom Viridiplantae; phylum Streptophyta; class Magnoliopsida; order Lamiales; family Gesneriaceae; genus Dorcoceras; species Dorcoceras hygrometricum. The sequence goes on from KV014884.1 coordinate 600,153, forward strand.
AGAGAAAAATGAACACAAAATTAATCAGCGCTGCCGACAGCACAAATTGATATAAAATGGCATGTAGCAAAAATACGCACATGCTAATGCTTCACTTATTTCATATTTCTTCCATTAAACATAAAGTTTAAGCCTATATTTCACATTAAATTATAGAATATTTATGCCAAGTACCACCTATATAACACATTATCACAGATTTAATCACAAAGGCTTAACATCAATCTTTTTTGGTTTTCAGTGTTTAGTAATCGCTACAAATATACAAAGATTTCTTCTGACCCCAGTTGCCGTTTCTTCTGCAAATAATTTTATGTCATCCAATTGACCCAATCATTTGTTGTGTGTTCAAGTTTCAAGATTTTGATGTAACTAGTAGGAGTTGGTTGCTTGCAGAAAGTTTGACCAATATATGTGTTGAAATTTCTTGTCTATTTTAGGATCTTAAAGTGTTGCGTGAGTATGTTTTCAGCTCAAGTTTCGATTTAGTTAGTGTAAGTTCTCGGAAAATTTTGGAGGTTCTGCGAAGCCAAGTGATGGGCCTTCTTGAAGAAAGATTTTTGCTTTCGCCAAGTGAATTTTATGTCACTTGATGCATTAAAATAAAATGGGGTTGTATCAAGCTAATGTGCTAGCTTTTTATTGCTTGAATCTCTGAGCTTTTGGATAAGGTGAAGCAAATATCCATATGGTATTTCTGTATTTGTAAAGCTGTTTTCTTCATTCTAAGACCTTGTTAGATCTTACTTTAGTGTAACATTTACCAAGAAAATATGTATATATAGGTGAAACAGTACTGTCGAGAACAGAAGATATGGCTGATTAAGTTTAGATGCATTAGAAAAAGAGAGATGAAGTCATGGTGGAGTGGGGGTTTAAGCATATTCTTGTTGCTGATTCTTGTTATTGGATATCTTGAGGTAAAAAATCCCATCAACGAGAGCTTCTTCCGTATTCCTGCGAACTTGAACACGACGAATCCTCTCGACTGGGAAAACCATGGTCCAAAAAACACTTCTCAACTGATTTCTGATGATCCCATAACATCGGATTTGATCTTTGGTCAAAGCACCCTGTCAAATGAAGAGCTGCGTTCCTTCCAAGCATGGAGGCGTTTCGCACGTTTCACTGCGCATGATCGGCTCTTACCTAATGCCAGTGAGGCGATTGAGGCCGGTGTTGCTGCATTTCGAAAGCTTATGACATCTGTCGAAGATGAAAAACGCGAGACTAATGGAAGTGCAACCGAGAAAGGCTGGAAAGAAAAGCAGTGTCCTCGTTATCTAAGTGACATGAATGCTTCAGAAGTTCACGAAAATGGCTTTGGACTGCGGTTTCCTTGTGGTCTGACTCAGGGTTCTTCCATCACTTTTATAGGCATCCCTTGGGGTAATTTTCAAGTTCAGTTGATTGGTGAGCTGCTTCCAGGGGAGCCAGATCCTCCCATTATTCTGCAATATAACGTGACACTTAATGTAGATGATATATCTGAGGAACTTGTGATCATTAGTCAGAACACATGGACTGTTGCACATGGCTGGGGTGAAGAGGAGCACTGCCCTTCTGCGATTCAAGAAAATCGTACGAAAGGTACATTGCGTTTCGAATAACATGTTCGTCGACTATATCATGCTCGCATCGCTCCTATTTATCCTCCTACGCTGACATCTTTTGTTGCTTGTGGTGGATGATAATTGATAATGGTTTCACTATAACCACAGTGGATGAGTTGGACAGGTGCTACAAGTTGGGAGGCGACGATTATAACCAGACCATCAACACTAACCAAAGCAAGAATGGATCAACAAATAGTTCTGTGGTTTATGACGGGAGACCAAGAAAACATTCCCCTTTTAAACAGAATGATTTGTTTGCTGCGACGCTCAGAATTGGATCAGAGGGAATTCATATGATGGTAGATGGAAATCACATAACTTCATTTGCTTTCCATGAAGTAATCTCTCTAACCTCCTTTTGCTCTTGGACTCGATTTGTTCCAATTTGCTAATGTATGAATCGGATAAATCCACTGTGCATGCAGGCTTTGGAGCCATGGCTCGTAGGAAAAATTAGGATCTCTGGGGATTTGAATGTGATTTCTGTGGTTGCCTCTGGTTTGCCAACATCAGATTATTTGGAGCATACAACTGACATCAGTGCACTTAAACCGGTTATACTAACTCCACAAACTGAACTAGATCTCTTTGTTGGTGTTTTGTCGACTGCCAACAATCTGAGACGTAGAATGGCAGTTCGGAGTTCGTGGATGCAGTATCCTGCAGTACGGTCTGGTCAAGTCGCGGTTCGGTTCTTCGTTGGCCTGGTAAGAGTGAATCAGATGGAGAAGCCTTTTTCAGAAAGTTTTTTCTTCTTAGAAGGATGGTTTATTTAATACAAAGTGATACTTTATTGGGTTTCTTCTCTCAAGAAAGGGCAGAAGAAGGCTTCTGCTCCTGGTCCTCTACATATATAAAAAGCAGGAAACATTTGACAAGTGCTAGTTAATTAAGAAATCTAAGCGAAGGATTTAATAGATCAAGAAACAGATTTTAGACTGAACTAAGAACCTGGTCTTAGAACAACATTCTTCCTGTTAGACAGGCATTAATACTAGTTCCAAGCTCCATCAGTTACAGTTGAGGCCGTTATTCAAAATACAGCTATATTCTGCAGAATAAAAACCAGACCGTAAATAAAGAGCTCTGGGACGAGGCACGAACTTTTGAAGATATCCAGTTGATGCCTTTTATCGACAGTTATAGCCTCATCACATGGAAGACCATAGCAATCTGCATCTATGGGGTAGGTAAAATCTTCTCCATTTCCTTGCTTATGGAGCAACTGTTCCACCAGTAGAGACTTATTTATTCTAAACTCTACAACAGACTGAGGTTGTTTCGGCGGAATTTATTATGAAGACAGACGACGATTCATTTGTTCGTGTAGATGAAGTATTAAATTCCTTGGACAGGATCAATGTGACTCATGGTTTGCTGTATGGCCTCATCTATTCAGATTTAGAGCCTCATCGAGAACCTGATAGCAAGTGGTATACCACTCTTGAGGTATCTTCTCAACTTATTTAGCACATTTTAATGACTAAAGCACCCAATGATATTGTTGTTCTAACCCCTTGATCACCGAAATTACGACAAGGAATGGCCTGATGACAAGTACCCACCTTGGGCATCTGGTCCGGGTTACGTCGTATCAAAGGATATCGCAGAGGCAGTTTCCAAGAAACACCGGGATGGCCAGCTTAAGGTAGGAGGAGAAAGGAATTACTGCTAAATTTTTCACTCTTCTATACAAGCTCTATCACACCTGATGTTGTGTTCTTTGTTTCACTAAATAAAAGCTCTATTCACATAAATGACACCTGAGGATCATGTGGGTTTGGTGTGAAGGAGAAATGACGTTAATTTGTTCAAAGAGTTTGTCTGGCAGTTTTTCCAAGTATTAATTATCATTAACTGCAGATGTTCAAGCTTGAAGATGTTGCAGTCGGAATCTGGATTTTAGATATGAAGAACAAGGGATTACAAGTTAGATATGAGAAGGACGATAGGATTGTTTATGAGTGCAAAGATGGCTATGTTGTTGCCCACCGTCAAAGTCCCGGAGAGCTGCTCTGTTTGTGGAAGAAGATTCAAGAGAAAAACCTCACTATATGCTGTAGAAATTAACCCAAATAAATTCGATGAAGATCATTTAATTTTTGACATTTTACCTCAAGGGAAAGGCAACTACACATGATCAGATGAGCAAGCTATTAGTCAGACTGGTGAACATTGGCTCGGGAAAGAGTTTGCCGGCGAACCAAATATACCCATGATTTAGGTTGCGAGGTTGAGTCCTACCAGTTACCATATACACGAAAAACAGGACAGATTTTGGCCTGACAGGTAGCTGGAAATCTCATCGCCGCCCCATACTAATTTGAAAAAATAATAAACACAATCTCTTGTTTATCTTCATCGAATGTGTACTTTCGCTAGTAAGTTTACTACACCCATACTTTTGAAACTTTCATGATTTTACCTACGTCAGCTTATCTATTTTGAGCCACTACAATTGGGTTTTCAGATCATTATAGTTAAGTTATGTAGGATGTTCTTTTTGTAACTAATGAATGTTGGAATTAGTCAAATGTATTGTCCAAGCCTTCAGTGGACCTGTTTCTGTTTTTTGTTTCTCGGTCAAAGAAGTCAGTTAGTAGTGGAGTTAGTGGTAAGTTAGTTCCAAATTTTTAGGATTAATCTGTTGATGTATTTGCCTATATATGGCTATTTGATTAATAAAAAAATTACTCTTCTCTTTCATCTTTGTATTGTATACGCCATTCTGAGTTACAGTGGTATCAGAGCTGAAAGAGTGATGGCAGAATTTAAAACAAAAATGAAGGAGAGTAAGTTGGTAAAAACAGCAGCTTTTTACATTTGGTGCTACTGTATATCATTTTGTAGCAGCATATGGCTTTTGAAACAACATTTGTGCATCCATCAATTCCTCGTTTTGATGGTCACTATGACCATTGGAGCATGCTAATGGAGAACTTCTTGAGATCCAAGGAGTACTGGCATGTTTTTGAATCTGGAGTAGTAGAACCAGTGATTGGAAATGTGTTGACAGAGACACAGAGAGCAGAGTTGGAACAATTAAAGCTGAAGGACCTCAAGGCCAAGAACTACCTCTTTCAAGCCATTGATCGAGCAACCTTGGAGACAATTCTTTGCAAAGATACCTCCAAGCATATTTAGGATTCAATGAAAAAGAAGTACCAAGGAAATGCAAAGGCAAAGCATGTACTGCTTCAAGGACTTCGAACCGAATTCGAAAATTTGCGTGTGAAGTCAGGAGATACGGTCGCAGATTTCTTCTCAAGAGCAATGGCGACTGTCAACAAAATGAGGATCCATGGCGAGAAAATAGAAGACGTTACGATCGTCGAGAAAATTCTGAGATCACTGAGACCAAAATTTAACTTCATCGTCTGCTCCATAGAAGAGTCAAAGGATATTGATGTTTAGTCAATGGATGAATTGCAGAATTCATTGTTGGTTCACGAGCAGAAAGTTGTCAAACAAGATAAAGAGGAACAAGCTTTGAAGGCAGTAGCCAATTTCAAAGGTCCTGGACATGGGAAAGGGAGATGGATAGGCAAAGAACCACACCAAAAATCAAACAAAGATCATGTTGTCGAATTTAAATGGAAAGCAAAAGGCCATGAAAACAATCATCCAAGTGATTCCAAAACAATGACGTTAAACAAGTCAAATGTCCAATGCTATAGATGTCATGGGTATGGACATTATAAATATGAATTTATTTGAAACGAACCAGACTCTAGAATTTTTTTTAAAAATAAAGAGCGGAATAAACAACTTAAAATGTATGGCTCGTCCCTTCAAAATATTTTCTCAACATTACCTTAAAACATAAATAAATAAATATCTCAAAACATAAAGTCATCCATACGGCTTAAAATCAGTATAAGTAAAAGTTGCGGAAACTTAAGATGACTGACTAAATATCTGAAAATGTTTCATAACATAAATAAAGACGTCAGAGTGGTCACGAGGTAACAGCTGCCCGGGCGCTCAGAGGTCCTCACTGCCAGTAGAAACAAAGTCAACAGGATCATCACCTGCACCATTTAAACCTAGTGAGCCTAAAGGCCCAACATGCTCTAACTGATAATAACAAGGTACGTATAATAAAACCACATGCAAGCACATACGTATAGGAAAATAACTTTAAAACGTGCATACGTGAATGATCGTAAAACATGCGTTGAAACTCTTCATAATAGTACATGACCATATATCGTAACATACTGAGGCATGAACATAACATAACGTAACGTAAAAGGGCATGCGAGTCGTATTCATGAAGTGTGAGCCATAACATAAGCGATTGATCAATCATAAGAACCAACGTACGTGGCGATGCGGTTCACTCGATCTTACCTCGGGATCCCTCACACCTCTATGCTGCCACTTCACCATACCATGAACACATGGATCCATAAGCTCGTAATATCATGAATAGGGGTTCATCGGGCCCGGTATCCCGATTTCGCCCATCGTAAACTTGCCACAAATCACTTCAATCCCTCAAAATATTTTTTCTTTTCTTTCATGCCTTAACTTTTCATAAACTTTCATGATGCGTGCATTTCATAAAAACATACAAATTTAAAAGTCTTGGCCCGTCAATATATATTTAATTCCTTCATTTAAAATATTATCATATTCGTATGCATAAAATACTACTTATATAATTAAATATATATTCACGGGCTTCTACATTTTCTACTCTGGTCAATGACTGGTTCAGGTGCCTGACCTACTAATTCTAAGCCCAAAAGCCTAGACTTAACCTTAAATGAAACTTAACCCTAAACATGAGTTGACTCATAACTTTAAAATTGAACTTAAAAGGTTTATAAAATACTCACTCCTTTACTTTAAAATTAAACATAAAATTTGACTAAATAAAAGTCCTCTTGACTACAATGTTGACTTTAAACTTAAATAAAAGTGTAAGACCCATAAATTAAAAGGATTTTGACTTTAAAACATTTCACCCAATAAGCTAAAAATTAGACTTAATCTTTTAAAATAAAAACACCCGGCCCAGAAATAAAATAACTTGGACCAAACTTAAAATATTTGATTCGCCCCTCGACTGACCCGACCCGATCCAACCGAACCCACCAAACCGGTTCAGCCGAACCGGTCCACTCATGCAAACCCTCACCTAGCGCCGCTCCCTAGTGACCAGCCGTTACATCCTCCCTTCCGATCGCCCACTGGCCGGAGCCCCACTCGGAGTCGGACCGACCCCCACGGTCCACGCCGGTTTCAGGCCATCGAGCCCTCCTATTCCCTTAACCTTGGACCACCACTGGACCACATAGAACTGAACCTTAGTCCCTTGAACCGTCCATGACCAATGCAAGACAAGAAACAAATCAAACACGTAATGAAAACAGTGAAACATGCATGAATCTCAAACATTATGCATAGATCAATTCAAATCACATACTATTTATGCACTCATTCATTAAAAACAGTATAATATGGTGTAAATGGTTAGAAAAGAGAGATTAGAGCATGCCTTGATTGGAGAATAACAAAGAACTGCGAGTTACCGGAGCGGAGGACAAGAGATCGGGACAGACCGCCTTGAAATCACCACAAAACTTGAAGAAATCGAGCTTGAGGGGAGGGAGGAGGTGATGTGTAAGTGAGGGAGAGGGGGAGGGAGGAGGAGGCTAGGGTTTCAAGAAATTAGGGTCGTGGAAAAATGGATGGAGTACCAAAAGACCCCTCAAATGATTTTAATTAGGAAAATAATAGAGTTTTCCTATACTAACCCTTCACTTTAAAATGTTGAATAAAACTCTAAACTTAATTTTAAATCTTCAATTTTCGTAATATAAAGCCTCCCCATTTTTATAATACAATAAAGTCCATTAAAACAGCCCGTATAGATGAAAAACAGGTTCCACTCGACCCATATGTTAGAGTAGATGCCCAACTAGCCAACTTGTGGCGTGTGGGTTTTATTGACTCTTGTACAAACGATCTTTATATATGATATTCGCATTTTCTTATATGGCATTCTTTACTTTCATTATGTGTGTAATGATTTACAATTGTGTTGAGTAAAGACCTAGAGTGCACTAATGCGTATGTTAGATGTGATAGTGGGTATGACGGCTATCATGAAACACATCTAATAGTCGTTGTGTACTCTAAACGTGTTCCTAGTCGATTGGGCCGTCAAAATGAGGATAAGGCCGCCCGAGTACGAGATTAGTATCTGCGATGCAAAGTACCATGTTTCATTGGTAGGGAAAATTGTGATGTTCTGAGCATGCAGATAGATAGTGACCTGGCGATCTATCGAACTACCCTC
>KV014884.1:608149-650240 GCA_001598015.1 Dorcoceras hygrometricum
CTTTAAGTCTATTTAATTAGACTTAGTGACTTGATTAACAACACAACACTACAACTTATAACCTAACCCTAGCAAATCACACGCCTCCCTCCCTTCTCTTCTCTCGCCGCCGCCGCCGCCGCCGTGCGCCGCCGCCGTCGCAGCCACTTCGCCGGAATTTGTTCCGGACTAGTTTTTCGAGGAGAATCCGTTCGTGCTGATCTCGTCAGGACTTCTAGTGCAGTCTGACGAAGGAGTCTCGGATCTGGTCGTGGACCGGATTGGCGTATCTACCGCAATCTACCGAGAAGAGCCGGGTTCTTGAAACACCGGTTGGAGCCAGGCACAAGTGCCAGCGAGGTAACACGCTAAACATCCTATGACTGTCATAGAATGTAGATTGATTTTTTTTCGTATTGATCGCCTCCCGGTTCTATATTTTTGTTCTTCCGCTGCCTGACCGGGGGCGGATCCGGATCCCCAACACCATATACATAAAAATCTCATTTTTTTTGGAATTGCTGCTTAAAATAACAAAAGTTTTCTCTTAAAAATATGAGGGGCTTAAAAATTAAATAAATTTTCATCTCGGTCGTCCCTAGTCTCGTCCACGCGTCCGGAACTCAAATGGGCTAAAACATGTCATGAACATCATGCAACGATATAACTATCATTTAACATCACATATAATTTTCTAAAATAATTTTCTCCTAGTCATGCACTCATTCTCACGTAATTAGGATTTCTGGGCGTTACAGTATTGCTAACAGAAATTATGGTGTGAGATCAAATTTTGCAGCAAAAGAGGATGAAGAAGTTTCTCTCTTAATGGCTTGCCATGAGAAGGAGGAGTTGCACCAGAGGTTGTGGTATTTAGATACCGGTCATGTGTGGAGATAAGTCAATGTTTTCAGAGTTGGATGAATCTTTCCGCAGCATAGTAACTTTTGGCGACAATTCTAAATTTTTTGTCATGGGCAAGGGTAGTGTGAAAATCTGCACCAAGGAAAACTCTTATCAAATCATTTGTGATGTTTTCTTTGTTCCAGATTTAAAATCCAACTTGCTCAATGTTGGACAGCTCCAAGAGAGGGGATATGAGATTTCTATCAAAATGGTGTTTGTCGAATCTTGGATGAAAAGTCGGGCTTAATCTCTAAAGTTAATTGACAGCTTCACTCAATCATGTTTTACAGCAAGATTGAAATATGAAGCATGGTTGTGGCATTTCCATTATGGACATCTGAATTTTGGTGGATTGAAGACATTGTAACAAAAGAACATGGCGATGGGACTTCCGCAAGTCGAAATTTCCTTCTCAAATATGTGAAGAATGTTTAATTGGCAAACAACATCGAGATCAATTTCCTACAGGAAATCATGGAGAGCTAAGAAGGTGTTGGAGTTGATTCACTCGACATTTGCGGGCCTATTAATCCAACATCAAATGGTGGTAAACGTTATTTTATAACCTTTATTGATGATTATAGTAGGAAAACTTGGGTCTATTTCTTGCAAGACAAATCTGAAGCCTTTATGGTCTTTAAAAGTTATAAAGCACTTGTTGAGAAAGAAGTTGATAGCCAAATTAAAGTCCTACGCACAGATCGTGGAGGGGAATATATTTCACGAGAATTTGCAAATTTCTGTGAAACCCATGGTATAAAGAGACAACTTACAGCTGCATACTCTCCTCAACAAAATGGAGTTTGTGAGAGGAAAAATTGCACTGTCATGAATATGGTGCGAAGTCTTTTGACTAGAAGCAGAATGCCAAAAAGTTTCTGGCCTGAAGCAGTAAATTGGAGCATCCATATTTTGAATAGGTGTCCCACCCTCGCTGTTAAAAACATAACACCAGAGGAGGCATGGATTGGGAAGAAACCATGTGTTGTTTATTTCCGAATATTTGGATGCATAGCGTTCTCTCATATTCCAGATCAAAAGAGAACAAAGTTGGATGACAAAGGAGAAAAATGTATTTTTCTTGGCATAAGTGATCACTCAAAGGCTTATAAACTGCATAATCCCATCACTAAAAACATTATTATCAGTCGTGATGTTGTTTTTGATGAGGACATGTTCTGGGAATGGAAAGAAGGTGGCATTGGACAGGAAATTCCAGCAAACTTTGATGATGATGATAAGTCTGTTGAGAGTGAACAGCAATCAAGAAACCTAAGTTCTTCCTCTCCGACAAGATCATCAACAATAACCGATGATGGTTCTCGTCGCATTCGAAGACGACCAGCATGGATGGAGGATTATGAGGTACAAGGATACGAGCATAATGATGATCTACTAGTTTATTTTGATCTTTTTTCAGATTGTGACCAAGAACTTTCGAAGATGCCATGCAAGAATCAAAATGGACAACTGTAATGGATGCGAAAATTACAGCCATTGAAAAAAATAATACTTGGACATTAACAGAACTTCCACAAGGTCAAAAAACAATCGGCGTGAAGTGAATTTACAAAACTAAAATAAAAGAAATGGAGAAGTTGATAAATTCAAGGCCCGACTTGTAGACAAGGGTTACAAACAAGAGTATGGAGTTGACTATAAAGAGGTGTTTGCTCCAGTTGCAAGGCATGATACGATCAGATTGGTGATTGCCTTAGCAACACATTATTCATGGCCCATCTTTCAATTGGATGTGAAGTCGGCGTTATTACATGGAGACTTGGAAGAACAGGTATATATTGATCAACCTCCTGGTTATATTAAAATTGGAAATGAGCATAAAGTGTATAAATTGAAGAAGGCTTTGTATGGACTCAAGCAAGACCAAGAGCATGGTACAATCGTATTGAGGCTTTTTTTTAAAGACAGGTTTTAAGAAATGTCCATACGATCACACATTTTTTACCAAATTTGAAGATGAAGGAAAAATGCTCATTGTTTGTTTATATGTTGATGATCTTATCTTTACCGGCAATGATGGTAGTATGTTTGAAGATTTCAAGGACTCCATGATGGTTGAATTTGATATGTCTGATCTATGGAAAATGCATTATTTCCTTGGTACTGAAGTAGTTCAATCCACGGGTGGGATTTTTATATCTCAAAAGAAATATATACAAGAACTTTTATGCAGATTTCATATGGAGAAATGTAATTCTGCAAATACTCCTGTAGAACTTGGTTTAAAGCTAACCAAATATTGTGAAGGGAAGAAGATTGACAGGACAATTTTCAAGCAAATTGTTGGAAGTCTAATGTACTTAACAGCAACTAGACCGGATATTATGTATTCTGTGAGTCTTATAAGCAGATATATGGAGAATCCTACTGAAGTCCACCTTTTAGAAGCCAAGAGGATTTTAAGATACTTGCAAGGTACACAAAAACTTGGTCTTTGCTATAAGAAAGGGGACAAAGCAGACTTAATTGCCTTTTGTGATAGTGATTATGCTGGAGATCAAGACGATAGAAAAAGCACATCTGGATATGTTCTCCTATTAGGTTCAACGGCGTTTTCATGGTCTTCAGAATCAATCAATTGTTACTTTTATCGACCATCAAAGCTGAATTTGTTGCAACAACTTCTTGTGCATGTCAAGCAATTTGGTTGAAGAAAATTTTGACATATCTTAAGTTCAAGACTCATGGGCCTACTGTTATTTATTGTGACAATAATTCAGCAATTAAATTGTCAAAAAATCCTGTGCTACATGGAAGAAGCAAGCACATTGATGTGAAATATCATTTCTTACGAGATCTTACAAGAAATGGAACACTTGATCTCATCTACTGCAGAAGTGAGGATCAGGTAGCCGATATGTTTACCAAATCCCTCAAACTGCCAGCATTTCAGAAGCTCAGGGATTGTCTTGGTATGTGCACCTTGGAGAACAAATTTGAGGGAGGATGTCTTAATTAAACTGATACACACGATATCAGTTTAAGGGAGGAAATGTTGGAATTAGTCACATGTATTGTCCAAGCCTTGACCTGTTTCTGTTTTTTGTTTCTTAGTCAGAGAAGTCAGTTAGTAGTGGAGTTAGTGGTAAGTTAGTTCCAAATTTTTACGATTAATCTGTTGATGTATTTGCCTATAAATGGCTATTTGATTAATAAAAGAATTACTCTTATCTTTCATCTTTGTATTGTATAAACCATTTTGAGATAACAATGAACAACATTATTCTTTCTTGAATGCATAGATTGAAACTTCTATCACAAACCGAAACCAACACATAAATAAGAGGATGAACTTAGTACAAGAGCTCAAGGATGTAGAAAGCATATAAACACAGTGCACATATTATAAACTTTTGCGTCAAGATCACTACATGTTGAGCCAGCATTTTAACGACTTTGCAATCATTCGTAACAACTGGCTATCGAGGCAAGAATCCATGGCGGGCAATGGCAATTTCAAAAGCTTGCATTCGTTCTCCACGAGCCAATCCATTGCGATCATAAGTAGAAATTTCATTTATGTCGAGATCAACACAAGCTTTAATAAGCTCTTCCCCAACACGCTCAGCTGCCTCCTAAGACAACAATATTTACAGTACAAGAAAGTCGAAATGATAAGATTAACTCTGGTAAAGCAGAATGCTTAGAAGTACTGAAAATAGCTGGTTCCACACTTCATACATGTCTTGTATTTTCTGCTCTACTGAACGGGAAATGATTCTTAAAAATGGATAGTAATGCTTACAATAGTAGTACAAGGAGAGTTGCTACGAATCGATTTCTGCAGAGTACTTCCGTAAAACAAGCACTTCTTGTTCTGGTCATCCACCATCATAGCGTACAGCTGCTTATTCGAACAGAACACAGAGAGCCTTGGTTTTGTGGCTGTCCCATTAAACTGGTAAAAAGATCATAATCTTAGTATCTCTCTCAGCAAGTAACAATAGGTAAACCTATGAGCAAAACACCGTCCCCATGGGAGTTACCTCCTCCTTTCACGTCTACAAAATCCAATTAATTTGTATAAAACGTAATCGTTCAAGAAAAACTGAACCTTGCCCGCAATACTCTCTTGTTTAAAATTCTTTTGCAAATTTACTGTCCAATAACTATTCTTACAATCACATTGAGAATTACAAAGTGACTAAGTGTGGACAAGCAGGTTATTAACAATCCAAAACAAATTATGCGACGGTTCATCGATGTTCAACTGTTGCGAAGCATGGAAAGGATGCTTTACTATCATGTAACATGTAAGATTGAAAGACAAAAAGGCTCACCTTTTTTTTTCGTCTCCTATTCAGAATCTTGGCACTATCAGTCCGAGTTTTGGCTTTAGCTTCAACAACCAATGGCTTCACAATCAAATCTACAGAAAGCGAATGTTAGTGGAAACTAGTGCAATAAGTCGATCCTCATGAATTAAGGGGAAAAATCCCATTTTCAATGCACAATTATTAAGAGCACCACTCACTCGCAGATTGCTTCGGAATAATATTTGAGCTACGAAGACCAGTTCCCAAGTATCCACAGGACTTGAGCCTCACTGCGGCAGTAAGAGTATCCAACGCCATGGATTCATCCACAACAACAAAACCCAGATGTTAACTGCCAGAGAATCCAAGAAAAATTTGGAGCAAAGACTGATCAAAATTCGTAGTAATTCAATCAAACACCTTAGCTGCGAGCTCCATTGGCTGGAGGACAGTTAAGACAAAATTAAGGCGACAGAGTTACCTGATGCCCGCAAACAGATCAAATTAACCTGAGCGAAACACAACAAAATAAATTAATATAGGGAAATTAGGGAAACGGAATTCATGGACGGATTAATTCAATGGAAGAGATCGGTTGTTTACCCTTATAAGAAATTATCACTTAACTGATAATAAATCTAATTATCATTGATTAGAATTTTAAAAAGTCAATTATCAACTTAAAATATCAACAAGGAAAAAAATAAACGATTTATTGAAACGTTACACAATTTTATGCCACTCCAAACGTCCCATAAACGACCTTTGATCTTCTTCATTTCATTTCATTTCCCTTCATTTCTCATGCTACCGGTCGACCCTTCTATGCTTCTTCTTTTCTTTTTATCTATGCTTGTAGTTTAATATTTTTCTGTAATGTGTGAATGTTTCGATGCAGTGGTGACTGTGGAGTTATGCCGTTGCAGCTGCAGCCTTTACATTAGCTGGATGGAATGTTTATACACTGAACGATGCATTGGTTGCAACTTTTAGGAAATTTTATACTTGTAGTTTGTGGTCTCAAACATGGATGTTGGATTGAGAATGTCTTTATAATGAGTTTGTGTTGCTTATAATGAAAATGAATAGTGTGATTCTTTTTATACCTTATTGTATTCAGTTTCTGTTGTTTTGTATATAAATGAATCGGAATTCTTTTGTATTTAAATGGATATTGCGTGAGAGCTGATTAGGGCGAGACAGCTGACCAGTGCATGATCTGATTACTGCTTGGTGTGGTGGGCCTTGAGCTGAGTGGTTAGATCAGGTGCGAGCTGATCTAGTTCTTCTGTGCTGGGATGTACGAGAGCTGGTTAATGCGCGAGAGCTGAGTATTGCGCGAGAGCTGATTAGGGCGCGTGAGCTGAGTTAATGCACGAGAGCTGATTAATGCATGAGAGCTGAGTATTGCACGAGAGCTGAGTATTGTGCAAGAGCTGATTAGGGCTCGTGAGCTGAGTTAATGTGTGAGAGCCGAGTATTGCGCGAGCTATTTTGTATGGTCCGATCAGGTGCGAGCTGATCTAGTTATTTTGTGCTGGGATGCACGAGAGCTGATTAATGCGCGAGAGCTGAGTATTGCACGAGAGCTGAGTATTCCGTGAGCTGTTTCGTATGGTCAGATCAGGTGCGAGCTGATCTAGTTCTTCTATGCTGGGATGCGCGAGAGCTGACCAGTGCACGATCTGATTACTGCTGGGCGTGGTGTGTACTGTTTCCTATGTCCAGATCAGGTACGAGCTTGTTAGGATCGAACATAGTAAGCTTGGAGTTTAGAAAGGGGGTTGAATAAATTCTTTTAAAATTGTGTTTAAAACTATTTGCAAATCAGCTGAGTTAACAGCCAAATTCACGAACTCAGTCACTCTGTTTTTCTTGAACAATAAAAGTAATTTATGCGGAAAAGTTCAATCAAACAGTGAATATACACTTTAATACACGAATCTACAAAGTTCTGCAAATACAATAATTCGCTCTGAGTTGATTCAGCTTACACACGCTCTACACACTCTGTTTTTTATATACACTTTAATACACGAATCTACAGAGTGGTTACAACTCAGAAAAATGACTTTGAAACTTTTGGGAGCAGAGTCATAAGGAAGAAGACGATAAACAGTAAACATATGTTTTGTCGCTTGTGTGTAACAGTCACAATAACAGTGTCAGTGTCTTCGTTCATCGTTCTTTATATAGGTCTTCAGACACATTGATTCTTTGATTGATTTGATCTTCTTTCCATTCTTGATGAACCTGCCTTTCTTCATACCGGAATCAGTGGAAGGTTACCGTTAGGTACAGAGATAGCGTCCGGTAATTAGCCAGTAATTTGATCACTTGATTCGATCTGATCTGATTTGAGATATGATCGCAAAGCTGAAATCCTGAGATGCACGAATACTGCTCTAATCTGAATGTCTTATAAGCTCTGACTTGTTCGTTGTTCGTGCGATCCAAAAATTGTTCTTGCGATCTGATCCAGAATTGAACCTTTCCTGGTCTGATTTGATACCCATTTTCAAGCTTATCTGGAACGTTCCTCTGTGTTCGATTTATCTGAAAACTAAATATATTTAAATACTGACCTTGAGAACTGAATTAACTCTTCACGCTCTGATCTGAAAACTCTTATGCTCTAAGCTGAAAGCTGTTCGTGAAGTCTGAGATGTTCTCTGAGCTGATATTGCTCTGATCTATTCTGTTTCCATAATCTACTGCAATCTGTTCTTTCTACGAAGTTCCAGTTTGAATCTGCTCTAAGCTGATTCCTTTGCTTAAGCTCTGTTCTGATTACGAAGCTCCAATTTTATCTGTTCCATGTCGCTCTAATCTGTTCTGCTTGCTCTGATCTGAACTAAGATGTTCTAAACTGATCTACTTGCTCTGAGCTGAATTCGACGCTCTAAAATGATCTGCCTGCTCTGAGCTGAATTGCGAAACTCTAAACTGATCTGCTTGCTCTGAACTAAATTGCGACGCTCTAAACTGATCTGCTTGCTCTGATATTAAACAGATCACGACTTTGACCAGCTTGGAGAATAAAATGATCACTCATTTATATATGTTATGTCATAGTATAAACTTATAAAACTTATAACAACATATATGCTTATGTCTTTGTGTTTTCACTTATATATCACTAGTATATGTGTTATGTCATAGTGTACTCTTATAAACTTTATAACAACATATATGCTTATGGCTTTGTAATATCACTTATATATCACTCGTATATGTGTTATGTCATAGTATAAACTTATAAAACTTATAACAACATATATGCTTATGACTTTGTATTGTCACTTATATATAACTCATATATGTGTTATGTGTTATAAATATGACAGTTATTTTATAAAACTTATAACAACATATGATATGACAAAAATCACAAAACCACAAGTCAAACAGAGTCAAGAGTGGATTCTCGACCCATAATCTATTGTCGCCGCGGCGGATCCGGATCCCGCTCCCGGGGCGCAGCAGAAGATTTAAAAAAAATTGGAGCCCGGGAACGGTCAATACACCTGCAAATCAGTATATAAACATACATAGGATGTTTAGATCAGTATCTTGCTGGCGTCTAGGCGCCTGGCTCCGACCAATTTCAAGAGGAAATCGGCACTTCAACGGTTGGCTGTGTCGGCCTCCTAATCCGACCCATGATCGGAATCCCAATTCCTTCGTCGGTCTGCACTAGAAAACACGACGAAGATTTCACGGACGGAATCTCCTCGCCGTAACAGTCGAAACAAGTCCGACGGCGGCGGCGACGTCAGCGGCGGGCGGCGACGGCGGCGTGGGCAGGAGAGGAGAGGAAGGTAGAATATAGCTGAGGAACTTTTGGTACGAATCAAATGAATATCCCATGGCCCCTATTTATAGATTTTCCATGGGCTTGAACCAGCTTAATGGGCTTGGGTCGGGCCCAGGCCCAGGGTGAACATTGGTTTCAAGTCCATCACTGTGGTCCATCATAATCCCGATCGACGATCAGATCGGACCGATCTACACAATGTATAAAACTGAGCATTATGATGTGAAAACGTTTTTTCGGACCACCTAATCCAAAATAGCAGTTTGGCACCTGTAAGCTTCAAGGATAGTCAAACTAGCCCAAGCTTAGGGAAATTACATTTTGACCCTATTTAATTTTAGGAAGTCGCACTTCCATCCTTCCTCCTCCTATACTCAACAAATTGAGTTTAATTTTCATGCGTGAATTGAGAAACCAGTACTTGTGTGACCCTCAATGGTTCAGGGATACAGCTAGCCGTGGGCTCACAACATTTGTGACTCTGAAACCATATTTTCGGACTAACCCATCGGATCATGGTAAAGTATCTAGCAACATCGCCCCATGATCCCCTAGGTATCACTGATAGTGCCTGCAAGAACCAGTCGATCATGGTTAGCGTACAGTACGGTCCTTTCAACACAAATATCCCGATAAGATCAACGACCATTGGTACATCGAGAGTCGCTAGAGATCCAATAACCATGCATACATCTTGGAGATCAAATAGTGACATCGCTTGTGTTACTAGGTAAATCCATTTACCTAAAACACATCACGTACTCTGTCCAGAGATTTGTCACACTATTATCTCCTCATATAGCATAGGATATCCACGCACAATGGCGAGCGGTGAATCCTCGACAACGAAGCATCGACTCCTACATGCATCGGGACCTCATCCAACCCCGCCACCTGATGACCCCAACTGAGTCGGTAAATGGGTCAAAGTGAGGCACCTATCATGTAGAGTCTCCATGACGTTTCGAGTAATAAGGGCTAATCTGTACAACCAAGACCTCGGACTTAATCCACTCGACAAATGATAACCACTTGGAAAAGTCCGAACGAGGGTAATTCGATAGATCACCAGGTCACTATCCATCTGCATGCTCAGAACATCACAATGTTCCCTACCAATGAAACGTGGTACTTCACATCGCAGATGCTAGTCTCAAAGTCGGGCGGCCTTATCCTCATTTTGACGGCCCAATCGACTAGTAACGAGTTTAGAACACACAATGACTATTAGATGTGTTTCATGATAGCCATCATATCCACTATCACATCTAACATATACTATGATGCATTCTAGGTCTTTATCCAACACAATTGTTAATATTATAAAATAATGAAGATAAAGAATGCCATAAAAGAATACGAATTTCATAAATAAAGATCGTTTTACAAAGAGTCAACAAGAACCCACACGCCACAAGTTGGCTAGTTGGAACCTACTCTAACCATAATCGACCTATACTCGACCCAGGCTCGACCCCAACCCTAATTCCTAAACCCCAAACCTAAACATTGATTCCCGACCCACCCTCAACTCTCGACCCCCACTCGTGACCCATTCTCAACTCTCAACCCTCAACTCGCGAACCACAACTCTCGACCCCCATGGGTCGACCCATTCTCAACTCTCGACCCTCAAATCGCGACCCACAACTCTCGACCATCAATTCACAACCCATTATCAACTCTCCACCTCAACTCGCGACCACAACTCTCGACCGTCAACTCATGACAATTCTCAACTCTCGACCCACAGTTACTGAAATCTCAACACCATAATGACCACAATCATGAATTTACAATTAGATCAGATACAGATTCCCATAAAAACATCCTCACTTCATCTTCTACTAAATTCACCAATGGAGAGAAGTCTATTTTGTTTTTTTCGACCAACAAATGCTGCGACCGAGACATGTATGTCAGGGACACGACCTAGTAACGTCTCAACCCATTTTTTACGTTCGTCAACAAATGCTGCGATCGAGCCACATATGGAACTTGACCCAAACTGTATGTCTCGACCCAACATAAATACACGACCCAGCACGATAGATAAAAAATAGCTCCAATACTACTACTCACTCTTTCTTTTGATATCTTCTTTCAATATGTTCTTCGTTTTCCCTCGGGGAACAAAATAACAAATGTCGGATAACTAAAGAACCCAGAATAACAACAAAAGCAATAATATGTAGGAGAAGATTGGAAGGTAAATTAAGCATGTCCTGTCTAGTTAAGGGGGCGTTGGTGGTTGGTGGGGCTGGTGGGAAACATCATAAATTAGAATAAAAAATAACTATTTAAATAATATTATTTTTAACAATTTTAAGCATTGTCTTAACAAACCCACTCTCTTTCTTTTAGAAAGAAAAAGTCAACTTCCTTCTTTTTAAATAAAAATGAAAGGAGTCATATTTTTTAAACGAACCTAATTACAAGATATTTGATTAATACACCGCATTGTAAGCGATAAGTCTAGGAAATTCCACTCCGGACACTTTTTTTTCAATACTTTTGTCATTTTTGGGTTTGGTAAAATCTATTCAATTATTATATCATTCCATTATTTTTCTATTTTTTTACTCTTTTTATTCAATGAATTATCAATTGATGACTTGGTCGTTATGTTTAATGTTTGTCATTAATTATTACAATTTCAATTTTGTCGAGGAGAAAGAATAAGATAGTGCACCGAGATCACTCAAAACAAAAGGATAATGTACCGAGACAAGAATTGATAAAATATTTTGTTAAGATAAAATACTCTAGGTTTTAGTGAGAATAAATGGTATAAGCTCGGAACCAATTTGGGCAGCTAAGAATAGACCTCAACAATATTTAAGTTATATATTAGATTAGAGTTTTAGTTGAGCTCGGACACTTCAACAAATCATAACAAAACTTTTGTTGGACATATCAGAACAGAGTAGTTTAGAGTTCAGATCAGCCATCATATCAATACAAATCGGATAAGAGGATCAGATCAGAGAATAGATAAGATTAGCGAGTCATATCAGATCGAATAAACTTAGAAAATCAGACCAGAGAGTTGCATCACATCAAATCATAGCAGACTTTGATTGTTTCACTTAAGCAGAGCATCTATAGTCGTTTGACAAGAAAGACAACAATCGGAATAAAAGTGGTTGAAATATGAGGATTACCTTAACAGAGAAAAAAGAATGGACACTTAATGCATCGATACAGGTTTGTACAGAGCATTAAAAACACATTAATTACCTGAGGACGAATGTATGAGGATTCAATGGATGAGCCTACCTGACACATTTATTACTTTTGAGATCAAAATCTATAATACCAGAAGCCTTATCACTTTTGAAATCAAATTTATAAATACCAGAAGCAAAGAGAGAAGAAGGATTTCTGAACTCTCTAACACTCGTGCATCTTTTGTACCGTTGAATTGCTGTTTATGTGAAACACTATGTGTTTTATTTCATTGTAAACTTTGAGTGTTATTTGAATCAGTTCTACTGAATCAGATTAGTGCAAGATTTTATTGCATGTCAGTTTAGCATGAGGGTATCACTCGTTCTCAACTAACAGAGCATGTTCTGTTAGTAGATAAGATTACTAAAAGTTTATTTCAGATGCGGGCTGACCGAGCGATTTGATTATATTGTATAATCATCTAATAGTATTCTAGTTCAAGTTTTCCAGTTGGGAAGAAGGGGAAACATAGAAGCGTTGCTTAAAACTTCCAGAAACAAACTCTCACTTGTCTGTTTCCGTTATCGCACTTATTGTTCATTGATTGGTCAAGTCTTTTACTTAAAAATATTTTTGTAACTTGAGAAATCAAATCAGACTGAGACAAAAGATCCAGTGGTTAATCAGCCGATCTTAAACCTTTTTAAACAAGAAAATTTTGAAAGAATTCTTCCACCCCCTCTAAAATCTTTCCGATCCTATCATAAACAAATATTGAACCATAGTGGAAAAAAATAGTGGACCGAGAGAAAATATTATAAAGTAATTGACAAAAAAGGGTAAGATTACATGACCAAAAAACTTGTTCTCCTTTCAATTTATTAAAGGAAATACTTATTTTAAGTTCTTTGATAAAATACAAGTCTACCAGAGTTATAAATCAAACTAATCTATTTCCATCCACAATTAAATTTTTTCTCAATGTTATAAAAATATAAAGGTCATAATTCAATCACATATTTCACGTATTAATTTATTAATTACTATGATCTTAATATGCAACAGAATATTTATTTAAACGTCGGACTAAAAATCACGTATAATATTGTTATTAGAATTTTCTCTTAAAAATATTTTATATTTTTTAATTGTTTCATCTGTAAGTTGTTGGAGCAAAAATAAAGTTTAGAAGTGAGGTGAATAAACTCTTGAAAATTTTCTTATAAAAAACACTTCACTAGAGATCAGCTAAGTTTGTATCTTAATATTTGAGCTACAATAAAATTGCGTGGAAACAGTTCAATGTATCAGTGAACTTAAACGTGATAAATAAATAGATGCGAGACAAGAAATTTTGTTTATAGAAGTTCGAAGTATTAAACTTCTACGTCCCCGCTTCTTCAAGCCGAAATGATTTTTATAGAAGATTTTGATTTGATTACACGCATTAATCGAATATGCTCAGCTTAGCACTTTGAGGACTCAATATTAATTACCCATTATTTGGCTAGAATTAATATCTAGTTATTTTTTAAAATTACAAAATAAAATAATTATCCAAATAAATTATTGTTGCAAGCTATGATATTTTGTGCTAAAATTATGTATTTTTCGGAGTTCGAGTCTGAAATGACACGAAATACATATTATAGTCAAAATAGCACAAAAGAGCTCTAATTACACAAAACCAAGATTTTGGACCAAAATTACTTTTTCGGGAACCGAAAATATAAATAGGGATGAAACAGTCATTGTTCATGCGAAAACACACACACATCACCACCGTCGCGTCATCACTATTGCTGAAAATTGGCTACTTTGTTTCACCGATATTGGTACCATTGAATTTGTATCTTCATGCCCGTAATTTCTCCACCTGTCTCACGGCCTGAGGTGGACGAAGGAGAGAGTAGGTGACAGGTGATGCACATGGTTTTTCATTGATTTCCACATATTGTCGTCACCATTTTGGTCGTTGTTGTTCTGAGTTGTAGCTCTGCTCCTTGGCTTCATTTGAGACAAGAATAGTTAACTTTGGCATTGATTTGATCAAGTTATGAGTGTTTTAAGTTCTCGACCATTTTTTGGCGATACCCGACGATCTTCTTTCGATTTTTGAGAAATTGAAGCTTGTTTTAGATGATTTTTGGGTTGTAGGATGTTCGCAGGATATTTTTGCTGAATTCTTGATGTTCTGTTGCCGTCGCATTGCCGCCAGTTCACCTGCGTCACTGTTTCGTCGTCGTTGTCGATTGTCGTTGCCACCACCGCCAGTGTTTGTAGTTTGTTTCAATGCCTGTGTTGTATTGAGGTATTTAGTTAAATACTTTGACGTACAGATTGAACATGTATTATAGATTTTATGAGAGTTGAAATATATTTTATGTTCTTGAATGCTACATGCTATTGCCTACTTATGTTTGATGATCATGTGGATATATTTTATATCATGACATTGAGCGTATGTATTAATGTTGAGCATTGATTTCCTTTTGCTACTTTGACATTGAGCATATGCATTAATGCTGATCTCATTTAGTTCCAGTAAAATTGATTTTAAAATATCTAAAATGCACTCAGAACATGGGTCTTTGGTACCTAAATATTTTAGTTTCAATTTGATTGGATATTTTCTGATGCAAATTACGTGGTTGCAAGATATATCAGTGAAGCACAAGTTGAACTTGTCAGTTATTGGGTGATAGACTAAAATAGTGGTTCAGCAAGAAGCAAACTCCAATAGCTATGTCTACTGTTGAAGTCGAGTACTTAGCAGCTGAGAGCTGTTGTGCTCAGATCTTATGAATTCAGCAACAACTTAGAGATTACGGAGTTGAAGCGGTTGAAGCACCCAAATTCTGCGACAACACAAGTGCTATTGCGATCACGCAAAGCCCCATGTTGCATTTGGGAACCAAGCATATTGACATAAGACATCATATCATAAGAGACCATGTACTGAACAACGACATCCGCCTGGAGCATGCATCAACAGATCAGAAAGTAGGTGATATCTTCACAAAGCCTCTACCGGACGCTGAGTTTTCTTATTTTAGAAATATATTGGGTCTCTTAGATATATCTTAATCCTGAATGCATTTGTTCAGTGGGAAATTTTTTTCCAAAAGATAAAAGCAAAGTCTTCAGACTGTTTTCGTGTTGATCTGATTAGCTTAGACACACATAGCATTAGATGGTGTTTTAAAAACTGTTTCCTATGTGACAGTGTCAGGCCCCGTGCTAATTACTAACAATTAACACATAATAAGCGCATAAACACGGAAGCTAAAAATTTGGGCTTAAAAAATTTTTTGAAATACAATAGGCCTGAACTTCAAATCATACATTCAAAATAGCGATAACAAAATACGAGTTGACTCAAACTCCAACACAACAAGTATATCATCCAAAATAAATCCCCAATACATGATAACACGGGGCATCCCCCGGTTCAATACATATCGTATATAGACTGGGACTCAGGGACGCGGGGATCGACCAGCTGAACTTCCACTCGGTCCAGCTTGATTACCTAGAGCTCCTGCAAATGGGCAACACAGACCCAAACAAAACAAAAGCAGGAAACAAGTACGAGGTCAAGCCTCAGTACGAAGAGCTATCAAAGCAGATAAACATGCAACATGCTATAAATCAATGCTATGAATGCATGAGGGCTATCAAGAAATCGGATAGCTAGACCAGTCTATCAACTGGCAACTCAAATCAAGCCTCTATACCACACAATCAGGTAATCAAATCAATTTATCAATTCAGGCTCAATATGTATGCAATGAATGTCTTTGCTCAATGCATACAGCTTACAATACGTGAAACAGAACAGAATTCATTCAATCCCATCATCTAAAATCACGTAAGCCACATAACAGCAAATCACAACACTGAAAAGATAGACATGTTCACGCTCAACTGCTAAGGAGCCGCTCAATCGTACCTTTCCTCCTTCGAATCACCTACAAACTCCTCCTGACTCAAATCACGCAGCAGGACACTTCCTGGAAGCTGAAATCTGTTACAACACAGCTAATATCTTAGCTCAATTCTAATCATAATCACGCTAAACCTACTGCCAGAAGCTAGTCCAAATTCTACACTTCTACGCAGACTTAGACTACTAAAAACCGAGCTCAAACCACAAGAATTGCTCACCCAAAAGCTCACGCTAGCAGAAGAACGCACGCACAGACTTTTTCTCAAAAGCTTCGAAGTCCAGCAGCTTCGTGTTTCCACTTCCAGCGCAATTCAATCGTCTCAAAAGGGTAGCAAACGAAAGAGCTAAGCAAGGGGAATTCAGCGCCACAAAGATCTCCAAAAACAAAGGCTGGATGCGATGGAAATCTAGGGAAGAAATGTCTCGGTGCACAGTAGCTCGACGAGGGTTTGGAGAAGAAGAGATAAGATATATCTGGTTCAAAATAAATCTAAGTGTCGATCAACACTACTATAAATAACCTCTTCAATCCTCGCCTGCTGATTCACTAAGATCCATCGAAGTATTCAGCAGAAGTCATCAGGCAGCAATCTTCACTTTTCTTTTCGTAAAATCAGCAGCAACGACTAAACAACAATCGCACGAAAACGCTACAAAACGACACCGTTCCACGTGTCACTTCCTCGCTCAATCTCACGCTACGCGCAATGTCTGCCAGCAGCAACTTCAAACTTCAAAACCAAAACCAGCAGCTCTCCTTGCGTCACGCTGACGTCATCTATGCTGATTCAAAATTCACCAGCACGAGCTACAGTAACTTGCTGCTGCCAGTTTTCTCCAAAATCAACGCGACGCTCAAAAAAAATCCAGCAGGAACCTCAAAAACACGTGATTACTCCCAAATCAAAACAATTAACCACTAATCCAAATTCTCAATCCTCACAGACAGAGTAAACAAAAGAACAGTTGCAATTTCATCTTTTTTTAATTTTTTAAAATCGTTTGGTATGTGTTTAAATTTCAAATGTTTTTAAATCTACGACCCACAGTCTTTTCATCGTTCACACATGTTTACAAATTACTGCAAATTGTTTTGTTATTTACATTTTCAAAATCATCATTTTTCTAATCAGCTTTCAGTAATCAAATATTTTCTCTAAAAATATTGTCGAAAAACTATTTGTGATATTACATTCTCTATCAGTACTCGTTTGGTACGTGTTTAAATTTAATATGTTTTAAATCTACGACTGTCATGTACACCAACGTATTTTCATCGTTCACACACTTTTACAAGTTATTGAAAATTGTTTTGTTCTTTACGTTTTCAAAATCATCCTTTTCTAATCACATTTCAGTACTAAAATATTTTCTCTAAAAATCTTTTCGAAAAACTATTCATGCTATTATTGTGACGCCCAGACCCGAGGGAGTCAACGGATTGGAGTAAAAAGATTAAAGCGGAAAAAGAAAGGATTAAAAGCAAAAATTGGAAGCTGTATTTCCTTCCATGACTTGAATGATTAACCAGTTAGTACAAACAACAGTTAAAAACAGCTTTGGATTACAAAACTTTCGTTCAAATTACAATATGACATTACAACTTTTTGAGTTCTATACGAATCCTCTATTATTGTAATAGATCTTAATACATTTACGACAAGATCAAAAACAACAACACGGAAATGCTGGCCTTCGACAAACACACACGCCCCCAAGCTTGTTCGGCTCGCACCTCCCGCCTGCCCCTGAGTTGCCTCACCTGCACCAGGAAAACTAATGAGCCTAGGGGCTCAGCAAGTAGAACTGAGGATAACAAGATCACATAATGCAGGCATAACTGAACATAAGATCTAGACATAATTTAAAGGAAGTCAACTTAAGCTCAAGTCTTTCTCATAAAATCAGATCGGGTCATCAACCCAGATGGCTCTTAATTTTCTTTGGGATTTATGGCCTAGAAGCTCTATTTTGGTCCTGGCACTTGATCAAGCTAAAAAAATATGAATTCAGGAATCTAGGGAAATCCATCCCAACTTAACTGTGAAAGGGAATTATAGCTAGCCAGCCATAATCCTTCCACTTTCCTGTGATCGTGTCATCTATACCATAAATTCTTAAACTGAAAATCACTTCCTTTAAACTGAATGAAATAACTATTTGAACAATGCTCTTGATCGGAGGCCGGTCACTTAAACTGGTGGGGTTCACTCTTTAGAACTCATTTAACCTTTTTTTTAAAACCTCACTGAGCGTACAGTTGGACTGTGATCTGGGGTAACTGAAAATCAGCTCGGGTGGACTATTGAAGAACAGAATGTGTAACGCCCCAAAAATCCATAGGACCACATTTATGCATTTTACTAATCTTTTGGGCCATTTTGGCAAATTTAAATGTTATGTGTCTGTTGAATTGTTGAAATCAGCAGGTAAGATGCGCTGCGGCTGGTTCCAGCAGGTGACTCCAAGGAGCGATGCACGAGCTGGATTTTTAAATCGATTGGAAAATATTTTAAGGAGGTGAAATGTTTTCTTTAAGAGAAGGTTTGGTGTTTTACAAATTAAAATGATATGAAGGGAATTTTACTAAATTTTAAAAGTGTGTCATGCTTGATTTCTCAAGTAGCTTGCCACTAATCCCTTTCATATAAAAACCTATTTCCAAAGTAAGATTTTCATCATTTGCAAAGAAAAGTTTTAAAGTGTTCTTCAAGGAAATTCCAGAAGAGTTCGTGCGTTGCTCAAAGGGAGGATTTCTGCAGGAATTAGCTGTTGTCGTAAAGTTTTGATTAAGGCAAGTAAAAGCTGATCCTTTGCTACACCATTTGAAGCATATATTGTGTTTTTACGGATCTGCTTGCCTGTATGTTATCGATATATTTAAAGTTCATGTATGAAATGATTTAGACATGATAAGGAAAGAAAGATGGGTTCGAAAATGTTGTTTTGATGTTTATAATGCTTCCAGTATGATTTCCAGAAAGTTTATGAAGTTTTAAAGGTATTGAGGATTCGAATTCATCAAGAAATGTTATGAATGTTGTTCTCGAAATAGCAGTGATATCAGAATTTGATAACTGTGTAATCGGTAGTTGTTGGTTGAATCATTGGTATGGTTTGATAGGCAACGACTGATGGCATAATTTGTTGTTTTGATATTACGAATGTCGAGTTAAGATTCAGCAGCTGCATTGTTATAATGTTTACGAATGTTCTTCATGTAGTTGTAATGTCGAAATTTGATGATTTTGTAATCAGTAGTTGCTAGTTGAATCAGTATAAAGTCTGGGTTTAATAGGCGACGGCTGGTAGCGAAATCATTGTTTAGATATTGCAAGCGTCTTCGTAAAAAATCAGCAGATGCACTGTTCATCAGCAGATGCTTTCGAGTACCTCCAACTGTCTGATTTAGATAGGCCAAGGTGCGCTATCTACATGCTAAGGGAGGATGCAATGATTTGGTGGGAAGGAGTCAAGATGTCTGTGGATCTGCTGAATCTCACCTGGGCGGATTTCAAGCGAGTATTCTATGAGCAATACTTCACAGCAGGGAAAAGATCTGAGTTGAAGAGGGAATTTTTGACCATCAAGCAAGGGAGTTCAACCGTACAGGAGTATGTGCGGACGTTTTAAAGAGGGTGCTATTTCGTGCCATTGATAGGAAGTGACCCAGAAGAGAAATTGAGTCACTTCGTAGAAGGGTTGAAACCAATGTTTAAAATGAATGTGAGGCTGTCAGTGCCAAGAACTTACAGGGAAGCAGTGGATAGAGCCCTGCAAATTGAAAGAGATTGGAAAGATCTTGATGAAGAAAGGCAACAAAAGAGA
Source organism: Dorcoceras hygrometricum (assembly GCA_001598015.1). Lineage (NCBI taxonomy): Eukaryota > Viridiplantae > Streptophyta > Magnoliopsida > Lamiales > Gesneriaceae > Dorcoceras > Dorcoceras hygrometricum. The sequence goes on from KV014884.1 coordinate 628,077, forward strand.
CAAGCCTTTCAGCAGAAGGACCCAAGGCCATTTAAGAAACAGAACAAGAACCAGCAGAGGCCTCAGGAGCAAAAGCCTCTAAAAATTCAACCTATAAGCTCCGTTCCTGCTGGTAATAATAGGCCAGTGTGTCCTAAATGCCAAAAGCCTCATTTGGGACAATGCAGACTTGGAAAAAACGTCTGCTACAAGTGTAGAATGCCGGGACATATTTTGAAAAATTGTCCAAAGTCTAAGCAGCTGGTGACCAGCAGAGCCTATGTGATGACGGCTGATCAAGCTCCTCCTGAGTCGACAGTGGTTACAGGTGAAATTTCGATAGCTGGATTTACTTCTCTAGCTTTATTAGATTCAGGAGCCACGCATTCATTCATTTCTGCTGAGTTTATTAAGAAATTGTTTATCCAGCCGGAACAAGTGATGATATGTTATTGTGTATCAGTACCATCAGGGGAAAAGCTGGTATCGCACGAATTGTTTAGGAGTTTAGAACTTAAACTTCAAGGGCATAAGATTACTGTTGATTTAATTGTGTTGCCAATGCCAGAGTTTGATTTAATTTTGGGAATAGATTGGCTAACTAAGTATGGGGTAGTAATTGACTTCAAACTAAGAGCGGTAGCTGTCAACCCACCAGGAAAAGAGCCATTCCAGTTTTTGGCCAAACATGTTAAAAAAATCCCTTCAATTATATCCTCCTTAACAGCAACTGTTAGACCCCAACTGTCAATTATAGAAGTAGCAAATGAATTCCCTGAGGTTTTTCCAGAAGACATTCAAGGATTACCACCAGACAGGGAGTTGAATTTTTCTATTGATCTAATCCCAGGAGCTGCTCCAGTATCTAGACCACCATATCGGCTAGCTCCAACAGATATGAAAGAATTGAAAGAACAGATACAAGACCTGTTGGAGAAAGGATTTATTAGACCAAGTACTTCGCCATGGGGAGCCCCTGTTTTGTTTGTTAAGAAAAAAGATGGGAGTATGAGATTGTGTATAGATTACCGCGAGTTAAATAAATTGACGATTAAGAATAAGTATCCATTACCTAGGATAGAAGATCTTTTCGACCAATTAAGAGGGTCAGTAGTATTTTCTAAGATCGACTTGAGGTCTGGATATCACCAATTGAAGATTAAGGCAACTGATGTATATAAAACAGCCTTTAGAACCAGGTATGGCCATTACGAATTTTTGGTTATGCCCTTTGGACTTACAAATGCTCCATCAGAATTTATGGATTTAATGAATAGGGTCTTTCAACCGTACTTAGACCAGTTTGTAGTTGTATTTATCGATGATATCCTAGTCTATTCTAAGACTCAGCAGGAGCATGTTCAACATTTAAGAATCGTGCTCCAGATTTTGAAAGATAAACAGCTGTTTGCTAAATTCAGCAAGTGTGATTTCTGGATGGAGAAAGTATCGTTCCTAGGCCATATAATCTCTAGGGATGGAATAGAAGTCGACCCTGCTAAAGTTGAAGCGGTTCGCGACTGGCCAGCACCAAAGAATGTCACAGAGATAAGAAGTTTCTTGGGTTTAGCTGGATATTATCGGCGGTTTATCCAAGGATTCTCCAAGATTGCTGTTCCTCTGACCACTCTAACAAGGAAACAAGTGAAGTATAACTGGACAGAAGAGTGTCAAACCAGTTTTGACAAATTGAAGCAAGCGCTGATTGAAGCACCTGTGCTGACAATGCCAACTGATGAGGGAAAATTTGTAATTTACACTGATGCGTCTAAGTTGGGACTAGGAGTTGTGCTGATGCAGGATTGTAAAGTTATTTCATACGCATCTAGACAGCTGAAGGATCATGAGAAAAATTATCCAACGCATGATTTGGAGTTAGCAGTTGTTGTCTTTGCCCTTAAGATATGGAGACATTATCTCTATGGGGAGAAGTGTGAGATCTTTACAGATCACAAAAGTTTGAAGTACTTCTTTACCCAGAAAAAATTGAATATGAGGCAGAGGCGATGGTTAGAGTTGGTTAAAGATTATGATTGTACGATCAGTTATCACCCAGGAAAAGCAAACGTGGTAGCTGATGCCCTCAGCAGGAAATCAGCAGGATTAGCGCGATTGACTGTCCAGCAGCAGTTGGCGAATGAAATTGAGAAATTTGGACTGGAAATAGTAACCAGCAGCAGCAATGCTATGATGATAGCAGACCTCTCTGTAAGATCTAATTTGTTAAATCAAATTCGAGAGGGTCAGCAGCAAGATCAGCAGTTGAAGAAATGGGTTCAGCAGGATAGAGAAAGAGGCAGCAGCCTCTATTTTTCAGAGGATGGAATTGTTAGGTACTTGGGCAGAATATGGGTGCCTCAAGTAGATGATTTAAGAGCTGAACTTTTGAAAGAAGCTCATACAGCTCCATATTCAGTACATCCAGGAAGTACGAAAATGTACAAAGACCTCCAGCAGTTGTATTGGTGGCCAGGAATGAAGAGGGATGTTGCTAGATTTGTGGCTGAATGTTTAACGTGTCAGCTGGTGAAGGCTGAACACCAGCGACCAGCAGGATTATTGAAGCCACTGCCGATTCCAGAATGGAAGTGGGAATGCATAGCAATGGATTTTGTGACTGGTTTACCAAGAACAGTGCAAAGATATAACTCCATTTGGGTTATAATTGATAGGCTCACTAAGTCTGCTCATTTCTTACCAGTTAAAACAACATATGAGGTGAGCAGGTAAACAGAATTGTATGTTAAAGAAATAGTGAGACTACATGGTGTTCCAATTTCCATTGTATCAGACAGAGATCCTAAGTTTACATCAGCATTTTGGAAAAGTCTACATAAAGCTATGGGTACAAAATTGACGTTTAGCACTGCGTTTCACCCATAAACTGATGGACAATCGGAGAGGGTGATTCAAATTTTAGAAGATTTGCTCAGAGCATGTATTGTAGATTTTTCAGCAGGTTGGGATGCAAGTTTGCCACTGGTAGAGTTTGCCTACAATAACAGTTTCCAAGCTTCGATTCAGATGGCTCCATATGAAGCTTTGTATGGCAGAAAGTGTAGAACACCACTTCACTGGGATGAAGTTGGTGAAAGAGCTGGTTTGGGACCAGATGTTGTGGAGCAAACAGCAGCAGCTGTTAGAAGAATAAGAGAAAGAATGAAAACAGCTCAAAGTCGGCAGAAGAGTTATGCAGACAATCGAAGAAGGGAGCTGAATTTTGATTTAGGTGATGGTCCAATCAGTCGGAGCGAGAAGAAACATGGGAAACAGAAGCTGATATGCTAAGCCTTTACCCATATTTATTTGGTACGTAAATTTCGAGGACGAAATTTCTATAAGGAGGGTAGAGTTGTAACGCCCCAAAAATTCATAGGACCACATTTATGCATTTTACTAATCTTTTGGGCCATTTTGGCAATTTTAAATGTTATGTGTCTGCTGAATTGTTGAAATCAGTAGGTAAGATGCGCTGCGGCTGGTTCCAGCAGGTGACTCCAAGGAGCGATGCACGAGCTGGATTTTTAAATCGATTGGAAGATGTTTTAAGGAGGTGAAATGTTTTCTTTAAGAGAAGGTTTGGTGTTTTATAAATTAAAATGATATGAAGGGAATTTTACTAAATTTTAAAAGTGTGTCATGCTTGATTTCTCAAGTAGCTTGCCACTAATCCCTTTCATATAAAAACTTGTTTCCAAAGTAAGATTTTCATCATTTGCAAAGAAAAGTTTTAAAGTGTTCTTCAAGGAAATTCCAGAAGAGTTCGTGCGTTGCTCAAAGGGAGGATTTCTGCAGGAATTAGCTGTTGTCGTAAAGTTTTGATTAAGGCAAGTAAAAGCTGATCCTTTGCTACACCATTTGAAGCATATATTGTGTTTTTACGGATCTGCTTGCCTGTATGTTATTGATATATTTAAAGTTCATGTATGAAATGATTTAGACATGATAAGGAAAGAAATATGGGTTCGAAAATGTTGTTTTGATGTTTATAATGCTTCCAGTATGATTTCCAGAAAGTTTATGAAGTTTTAAAGGTATTGAGGATTCGAATTCATCTCAAGAAATGTTATGAATGTTCTTCTCGAAATAGCAGTGATATCAGAATTTGATAACTGTGTAATCGGTAGTTGTTGGTTGAATCATTGGTATGGTTTGATAGGCAACGACTGATGGCATAAGTTGTTGTTTTGATATTACAAATGTCGAGTTACGTTCCAGCAGCTGTATCTACTTGTTAAGATTCAGCAGCTGCATTGTTATAACGTTTACGAATGTTCTTCCTGTAGTTGTAATGTCGAAATTTGATGAGTTTGTAATCGGTAGTTGCTAGTTGAATCAGTATAAAGTCTGGTTTAATAGGCGACGGCTGGTAGCGAAATCATTGTTTAGATATTGCAAGCGTCTTCGTAAATTTCAGCAGATGCACTGTTCATCAGCAGATGCATTCCATAGTGATAATTCAGCAGTTGCTTTACTCGTTTTTCAAGTACTGTTCATTTCAGCTGGTATTAGTCTTGCGACTGGTACTATTCATTTATATACACGTGTTAGCGCTTTTTCTTGCAGCTGATCGATTCGCGTATTCCTTGCGACTGATCGATGCATTAACGACGTCGTTCCTTTAAGTCATAGTAAGATCAGCAGGTAGCCTTGTTATTCCATCTGCTGATCACTCCAACGACATCGTTTTACTTTATACTTATTTAAAAGACCTCGCGACTGGATTCTTGTCTTGCGACTGGTTCCTATTCGTTGCGACTGGTGCTGTTCATTCAGCAGGTATTAGTCTTGCGACTGGTACTGTTCCTTTGCGACTGGTTTTATTTCAACCAGTTCCATTTTAACGATATGTTTTCAAAGTCGAATTCGATACTCAGTAAAGTTTTAAAATGGGAAGCAAATGTTTAAAATGAAAATGAAATTGAAAGAAATGAGAAGCTGGGCTATCATCCCATGTTTCTGCCATTGAATGTTTACTGAAATGTTTACGAAAATGACATTGTTTATTGAAGTTTCTTAACATATGTATTGCACAGATTTCTGCCTGCGTTTTATGAAATTTTTATTACTCAGGTTTTACTTGCTGAGCCTTTAGGCTCACTAGCTTTTAAAATGGTGCAGGTACGACAACTGGTGGAGGAACAGCAGGTGAAACTTGAAATCAGCAGATGGGTGGCGTTGTGTTTATCCAAGGCCTACGTTTTCCGCGTCTAAGTTGTATCGTTTTGAATAGATTGTACTGTATTAGATCAGTAGCAACGGTTGTATATTTACTTAGAATAGCAGCTGTTGTAATCGCAATTGCAAGTTATCAATACAAATTGTTTTTCCGCAAATGTTTTGAGAAGTTAGAGCGCAATTTAAGTACCTGCTGATTCTTGAGCTTGTCGTTTGTTTTGTTCTTTCCTAGTTATAGGAAATACAGCCTATAGCGAATTATCTTTTAGCCATTCTTTTATTCGAAAATTTTTATTTACCCAATTCTCGTGGCCCCGTTGGGTTCGGGCGTCACAGAATGTCAAAGAGTTAACAATGATCTCAAAAAGGAGTAATGGATTAGAGCCTACTGGTATTGGAACTATTCTGGAAATTTGTTCAATGAAACTGAAGAGCTGAACTCAAGAAAAGGTAGTCCAGCACGGACGCAAGCTGGACCATCTCACGACGAGATAATCAGCTTGGGTAAAAGAAAAGGGTTGAACATTTTAAGGATAGACTGGATCAGCTTAGAGAATATGGAAGTACTGTATCAGCTTGGAAATAAACCAGCTCAGCTGGAGGATACTGTACCATCTTGGAAAACCTCTAAATAGACCAGCTCAGCCTATCTAACCGGAACATAAATCCCGATCAAACCAGCACCGCCTATCCGTTCAAAGCCATATCTAGAACTCTACAGCACACCAGAAATAAGAAGCTTTTCTATGGTTCATTCGTAAACTCGAACCTGTACAGCTCAGTGTTTTTGAAATACAACCTCTTCTAGCTGAAAAACAAACCGATAAGTTTTCTCAAAATTTAAAGCATCGCTGCTGTGAACCCATAAATTTCATCCTTCAAACTTTTAACTTTAAACATGAACATGAACTAAATTGAAACTAACACATGTTTCAGTCAAGAAAACAACAGAAACAAAGAAACAATATATGCTTTCCAGATGCATCAAAGAATCAGCTTTGCTTGCCTGAACTGAATCACGAAGAACAGATGACCTCGGCTGGATGTCACCACAAGCACAAACTATCGAGTTTCTAAGTTTTTTGGAGAACTGGAGTTTTTCTTTCATGAAAGTGAGCTCTACAACTCTCAAGATATCATTTGTATGAAGTAAGATTGGTAGTAGGTAATTAGTACAAAAAGAGGCACGGGTCACCATACCTAACTCACCTAATTTTTCAAAAGCCCCCTAATACCATTTTAAACTTTGAAATTTACTACTATAATTTTTTTATTGAAAGCTGAATTCACATCCACAACATTTATATAAAATCGATACCAGCTCTGGGTTGTGCTTGGAGCGAAATACTTTCGGAAATCTTCTGGGCCGTGCTTCTAAGCTGGAAGAAAATAAATCATTTTAGATAAAAGAAACCAACTCAATCTATAGCTGGATACATGAATAGAAAAACAACCCTTCAAAAAAAAATGATAACAAATGTGGTCCTATGGATTTTTGGGGGGTTACGATTACATTCTCTATCAGTACTGTACTTTTAGTTTGCATTCAATGTTTTGCAGGTATTCTTAGTCAGTTCTGGGATAAGGGAATGGTTCGCATGTTTTGCCCCTTGAAGTAGTCAGTGCTGAAGATAGTTTTTGCGGGGCACAAGAGATTGAGAGATCATCAGGTTCCTGAGTAGCATCCATTGGAGCTTAAACTGTTAAAGAGATAGGAACAGATTAGGGATCTCTCCTCCAAAACAGGCGAAAATCCTGTTTCTACAAGTAACCCGGATACTAAGTCAGTTTCTGAAGTTCAGCGCTTAACTAAGGAGGTTGAATCCATGAGTTCCGGAGTGAGAGAACTACGAACAGATTAGTAGGAGATGCTACTTGATCTACAGGCATTCGAAGGAGAAATCCTCTCACAGCTAAATACTCTCAAGGAATCTATTAGACGGAATCAATATGTAATACACCTCGATCTTTTGAAGGAGATTCGAGACAACAAGAAGGAACTTTATCAAAATTTAGCTACGCTCAGATCTAAAATTGCTGAAGTTGTAGAGTGTTTCCAAGGGCGTGATGCCAAAAAGGGAAAAATAGTACAAGGAAGAGATAGGAAGAGATAAAAGAATTTTTTTTAAGGGAGAAGATAGTAGTGAAGGAAGAGATAATTTTTTTAAAAGGAGAAGATAGTGGTGAAGAAAGAGAAAGAATTTTTTTCCAAAAAAGGGGAAAAGAAGTAAAAGGAAGAGATTGAAGAATAAGAGAAGTTCAATCCAAAGCGCAAATTGAAAACCAGTTCAAGGACTTCATGTAGGGAACATGAATCCAGAAATGATTAATACTTCAAGTTGGATTACACCGTAATCAGATCTCGGTTTCAAGTCTGTATCCAAAATAGTTTAGATAGTGTTTCAACGAAAGAAAATTTTTACGTCTTCTGTGTCGGTTTTGTCATCATCAAAAAGGGGAAAATTATTGAGAAAAATATTTTAAATTTTGATGAAGACAAAAATCAGCTCAAAGAAAAGAAATCAGCTCGTGGCTTAACTGGTCAACTAAGTTGAGTACTTAATCAAATAGGCTAGTATTTGAGCAGAGCAGATTACTTCAAAGCCTTCAGAATTGTATTCACAATCTGCGTGTTGTTTGATAGTTGAGATACTAGGATTTCAGTTCAGGTGCTGTCCAGCTGAGTGGTATAAGATATTGTGTATCTTATTCAAATCCTTCTAGTGAACATCCTTCCAGATTGGAAAAAATGAAGACGTAGAAACATTGCTTGGAACTTCTAGAAATGAATTTCTTCGTTGTGTTCTTATTTCAGTTTGCATAGATCTGTATTTTTTAGTACATTGTTTAATTGAGATATTTCCACATAATTATTTTAGTTCTCAAGAGAACATATCAGATTGAGTATTGAATTCAGTTGTTAACGCGATTAATCTAAAAAATCCTTTTAAAGAACAATTTTTTGAAAAGATTATCTTCACCTCCCTCTAAACTCTGTGTTGTTCTTTATTCGATATATAAAGTGGTACTATAGCACGTTTGTGACATGATCCGATTCTATCACTTTCAAAAAGTCTTTCTTATGAAAATAATAAAAGAAAACATTCTTGGGGAATAAAAATTTGTCCAGATGTTTATAACAATGAATAGTAAATTGGTTTTATTAATGCTGGCTATCATATGGAGGGTAAATTGTGAAAAAAATCCCCAAACCATTATTGATTTTGTTGTCCAGTCCCTGAGTCAGAAATTGTTGGTTTTCAGTCCCTGACACAGCCCAAAAATTTGTTTTCACTCCCATTAACTGCAATTGACTATTTTTCCCCCAATATTTTATAAAAGATCGATCGATTTATCCAACCCTCCCCATTTCCTCACCACAATCCCTGATATCACCACCTTCCTCGTCACATTGATAATCGCTCAATCCACTCAAGTTTTTTTCCGATTCCTCACAAGCGTCCCCGATTCCTCACCACCACCACCATCGATTCTATCAATTGTTTCCACCACCACCACCATCGATCGAGCAACTGCCAGAAAAAAAAATCTCTTCCTTCTACACCACTGTACCCCACCACCAGTAGAAGGAGAAGCTCGAACCCGACCAGGCAACCACACTGTTGTGCAAAAACCCCCAATCGATGAGCCGCCCCCATAGGAAATATTAAGATTCTTTATTTGTATGTTTTACTCGTTCGGTTTTGTATTGTTCAAACTAATTTACATTGACACTTCTTATGTATTTTAAATAAACTTTCTTTTGAATACACCGGTCGACCAAATTAATCTAACAATTTTTGTTCAAATTTTTATAGTTGCTTCTGTGTTGCCTACATTTTAGATCTTCAGAAATCAACTCTTAAATAATTGGTGAATGATGAAATCTGGGCATATCAAAGATATGTGAGTCCGAGTGCATATCGGGCATGTGTCACTGCCACCATAACTCATGTTAACGGTTAGTTAAATTCAGCTCGGGAAGATATGTTGTTTGTTGTGAATGCAAGAATTTATAGTGTATTTGGTTATATGTTTTGAAAAAACAAATGTAGGATTTGATTTGTAAATATGCAGTGTATTTTGGTGCTATGTTTTGCAAGAATACATTGGGGATCTAATGTACAAATTATGTCGTGCATTTTGGGGCTATATTATGCAGTGCATTTTGCAAAATATACAGGGTACATATCATACTTTTCACACTAAACACAATAATGTAGTACATACTCGATGTAATCCAGTACATGATACAAGATATACGGCACATATGCATCTTGATCCAAGAAACTCACATATAAGGTTACAGGTTACATATTATGCTTTGCACACAAACAAAAAAAAATGTAGTACATACTCGATTGAATCTAGTATATGATACAAGATATAGGGTACATATGCATCTTGATCCAAGACACTCTCATATAAGCTTACATGGTACATATCATAATTTGCACACTAAACAAAATAATGTTGTACAACTCTGAGCTGTTCGTTCTTCTCTGTACAGCTCGGAGCTGCTTCTTTCTTTCTAGTTCTGCTATGAGCTGTTTCTTTCTTCTTGGTAAAGATTTCAGCTGTTTCGTTCTTCTTAGTTCAGCTTTAAGCTATTTCGTTCTTCATAGTACATCTCTGAGCTGTTTTGTTATTCTCTGTATAGCTCTGAGATGTTTCGTTCTTCTTTGTACAGCTCTGAGCTGCTTTGTTCTTCTTTGTACAGCTCTGAGCTGCTTCTTTCTTTCTAGTTCTGCTCTGAGCTGTTTCGTTATTCTTAGTTCAGCTCTAAGCTGTTTTGTTCTTCTTATTTCAGCTCTAAGTTGTTTTGTTCTTCTTTTTATACCTCTGAGTTGTTTCGTTCTCTTAGTTCAGCTGTAAGACGTTTCGTTCTTCTTTGAACCGCTCTTGTTATCTTCTGCTCTAATATGCTTCGTTCATATTTGTACAAATCTGAGCTGTTTCGTTCTTCTCTGCACAGCTCTGAGATGTTTTGTTCTTCTTTGTACATCTCTGAGCTGTTTCATTCTTCCTAGTTTCTTTTGTGTTGATCTTTGTTCTAACCTGGATCAGCTTGTATGTCGTCTTCCGGATCAGTGTAGTACAAACTAGATAGAATCCAGTACATCATACAAGATATACGGCACATATGCATCTTGATCCAGAACACTCACATATAAGCCTACAAGGTAAATATCATACTTTGCACACTAAATAAATAGTATATTGAATCCAGATTTATTTATAACGACATACTTGATTGGCTAATGGAGGAAACAATTGGACACTTGTTTGCATAGGTAGAAGGATGCACATAGTATGTTTAGAAAATAGAAACCAAAATTGTAAGCATGCAATAATGTAAAGAGTTTCTTAGTACTAATGAAACAAAAATGTCAAACATAACAAATAGTTTACGTCTTGTCGAGCATATTCAAATAATAATAATTTCATAGAATTCGTACTGGATACAGCGTTAAAGATTCTCCATTTTACCAGATATGTGCTCGATACATGGGAATATATGCTTAATTTCATCAAATGTTTACTCGATGATAATAAAATATATATGGAATATATGCTTAATTTCATCAATGTGTGCTCTCTAATTGCTTATTTGAATGTTTGAACTAATAATTTTATGATGTTAGTTGCATTAACACTAGCTTTGTAGAAAGATATATATTCTAGACATAATATGGTAATTCTCCTGCTTATATATGTGTGTCCAATTGTTTCCTCTATTTACCATAGTATGTCTAGAATATATATCTTCCTACAAAACTAGTGTTAATGCAACTAACATCATAATGTTGTTAGTTCAAACATTCAAATAAGCAATTAGAGAGCACACATTGATTAAATTAAGCTTACATTCTCATATATATTTTTATTATCATCGAGTAACATTTGACGAAATTAATCATATATTTCCATGTATCGAGCACACATCTGGTAAAATGGAGCATCTTTAACGTTGTATCCAGTACGAATTCAAATATATATATTTTTATTATAACCGAGTACACATTTGATTAAATAAAGCATATATTCCCATGAATCGAGCACACATCTGGTAAAATAGAGCATCTTTAACGCTGTATCCGGTACGAAATCTATGAAATTATTATTATTTGAATATGCTCGACACAACGTAAAGTATGTTATGTTTGACATTTTTGTTGCATTATTACTAGGAAACTCTTTATATTATTGTATGCTTATAATTTTGGTTTGTATTTTCTAATCATACTATGTGCATCCTTCCACCCATGTATACAAGCGTCTGAATGTTGCCTCCATTAGCCAATCAATTATGTCGTTATAAATAAATCTGGATTCAATCGATTATGTACTACATTGTTTTCTTTAGTGTGCAAAGTATGGTATTTACTCGGTAAGCTTATATGTGAGTGCCATGGATCAAGATGCATATGTGTCGTATATATTTTATTATGTACTGGATTCGATCAAGTATGTACTACACTGATCCAACAGACGATATCCAAGCTGATCTAGGTTAGAGCAAAGATCAGCACAGAAGAAACTAAGAAAAACGAAACAGCTCAGAGTAGTACATAGAAGAAGAAGCAGCTCAGAGCTGTATAAAGAAGAGCAAAGCAGCTCATAGCTGTCCTAGAAAGAAAGAAGCAGCTCAGAGCTGTACAGAGAAGAACGAAACAGCTTAGAGCTGTACAAAGAAGAACGAAACAACTTAGAGCTGAACTAAGAAGAACGAAACAACTCAGAGCTGTACAAAATCAGAACGAAACAGCTCAAAGCTGTACAAAGAATAACGAAACAGCTCAGAGCTGAACTAAGAAGAACGAAACAGCTCAGAGCAGAACTAGAAAGAAAGAAAAAGCCCAGAGCTATACATAGAAAAACGAAACAGCTCATAGTTGTACAAAGAAGAATGAAGCATATTAGATGAATATATGCTTCACTTAACCAAAAGTGTACTTGATAAATAGGAACATATCGTAATATATGCTTCATTTAACCAGAGGAATATATGCTTCATTTAACCAAAAGTGTACTCGATACATGGGAATATATGCTTAATTTCATCAAATGTGTACTCTATACATAATAAAATATATGCTTAATTTTATCAAATGTGTACTCGGTAAGCTGCTTCGTTCTTCTTTGTACATCTCTGAGATGCTTCGTTCTTCTTTGTAAAGCTCCGAGCTGCTTCATTCTTCTTTGTACAGCTCTGAGCTACTTCATTCTTCCTAGTTCTGCTCTGGTCTGATCTATATCTCTAATATGTGAGTTGTTCATCCTTCTTTGTTCAGCTCTAAGCTTTGTTGCTGTGATCTGGTCTGTGCTGCTCCAGCTTGCCTCTGAGCTGATCTTGACGATGTTCCAGTCCATTCTTCTTTCAGTTGAACTTCTCTAAGCCGATCCACGCTTCTAAGCTGATCTTCTTTTTCGCTGAACTGCGCTCTTTGATACATCACATTTCTTTAGCTCGCAGCTCTTGTATGATCTGATCTACTTCAGCGCACGTCTTCAGCTCGCAGCTCTTGTCCGATCTTATCTGCTTCCAGCTTAGACATGTGCACTCGTGTAGATATTCAGAAACATAAAAGCAATTTTTGTGTTCATCAAAATCCAGATCTGATCTGTTACATAGATCCAACAGTCAGCACTCTATTTTTAATAAGTTATTTTTATCTTGACGTGAGACATTCTATAAGTGCTTTAAATATTCTTCTGCGTTTATAGATTTACAACTCAAGGCCTTGAGATATGAATCAGCTCCTATTCTCATATCTTTTTCAGACAGCAGATTTTATTCAGATAATGTTAAATGTACCTCGATTTCTTGGGTCACCAATGTGTCTCCGAAAGAAGATCTGATCTATGACACAGATCCAGCTTCTTCTTTGGGGTAAGATCGGGGGTGGTGGTGGGGATTGTGATACGAATGAGAGATTGCACAATCGGGGGTGGTGGTGGTGGAAGGAATGCAAGGGATTGAGCGGATCGATCGATTTGGGAAATATGCATGCTTCTATTGAGATTGAGGGTATAAATGTACATTACATGGGATGGGGAGTGGAAACAAATAAGATTGGATGTGAGAGAGTTGAAATAAATGTTTTCTAACTTAGGGACTGAGCACAAAGTTTGTTTATAATTTGGGGAGCTTTTCACCTATCGTTAATATTTTAAAAAAGCCTTTAAAGAATTATATCATGAATAGTTGAAAGTCTCACCAACTCTTATAGAGTATGAGCATCAAAACGAATGGATTGAAGGAATGCCTGCATTACATTATTTTTCCGAATTTGAAATTTCATGGATATGGAAATGAATACATGAAGTGGGTCATACCGAAAAAAATATCTCATGCATTAAAAGATCATTCTTTACAAATTTTGGAGAAAAATGATTCCATCAGATGAAGATGACAATATTATGATTCATACAAGGAGAACTGCCCAACGGTCTATTATGATTCATATAAAAATTGAGTTACCTCAAAAAAATATTCCACTAGAATTTAAGAATCTGAAACAAACCCAAACACCTTCGAACTTCTCCTTGAATCTAATTCAAGAACAAATTAATTATTTTACAAGTCTCACGATCTCTAATATTTAATAATATAATATAATTATATAGGGCTGATAATGTGAGCACCTGTGTGGACACCGGATGATGTCAGGAAGTGACACACTAGATGTCCACATAGATGTTCACACAGATTTTCACACAAGATGTCAACAATATCAATTAATTTTCTATAATTATATACGTATAGATGGAAACTTTATTTTCAAGCATGCAACTGTCGAATATTTAGTAACAAATTAGAATAATAAATGGCGGCAAGAATATATAAAATCCGAACGACCCAAGTCTCGGATGCTGGCCTTCAACCCGAGGGAGGGCAGCATCCACAGCTCAGGTAGCGGCGGATCACTCCACTACGACAACACAGAGACATCGGATCGTGGATCGAAACGACCCTAGCTAGCTCCTAGGAATGTGACAAGCATCTCTCCATGAACATGACGAACTCACGAAAATCAATAAGCCCATCCCCGTTGGCATCAAAATCTCGAATCATCCTCTTGCAATCCTCCAATTCGCACCCTTGTCTGAATCCCATGCCACTCAAAACTCTTCTCAGATCACCACAGTCTATGAAGCCATCCTTATTCGAATCGAAAACGTCGAAAGTCTCCTTGATCTCGTCGAAACTAGGCTCATCCTCATCAAACAGTGTCGAGAGATCATCTTCACCGAAAACTATATCGTTACTCTCATTCTCAGCATCCAGCTCCATGGCATCCCCCACTCCCAATCTCCTCATCACCAAGTTGATCGCATTTGCAGAGATATCCAGCTTCTTCTCCCCCTCGGGATGTCGCTTGTCTCGAATTGGCCCTCGAAGGCTGTTCCATTTGGTTGATACGAACATGGAACACTTTTTAGGAACACATCGACGCTTGAAATACAATTCTCGATGTCCAAGTACGTGCTTTTAACTAGCCAAAATACTGAAAAAAAAGTGCTGCATGGATACTCCATTAGTTTCTCGAGGGGGAAAAGAAGAATAGATCAAACTGAGTATTGATTTTCAATCTCCCTCACACACACACACACCCACACTTGGATATTAATTCTTGGTGTTTCGGATCACCATTAGAAGCTACTTTATATGACAGAAAAATGCGGCTTGAGTGTGATAATGCAACAACGAATATTGCAGGAAACTTCAATGGCATCAGTTTTGGGAATTTTGGAAGACGAAATTTAATGATGTGACAACGAAGAAGACTTGAAAGCTGGCTTACTTTTATTTATTTTTAATCCTAAGTATGGGGGGTGTGTCTCCTGCCGATTGAAGCGAATGAGTAGATAGGGGTCGACCTAGAAAAAATATTGTAATTAATTGAGCGGAGAAATTCGAGGAAAATGTCGCGAAATTTCGGGTATCGTTCAATTGGAAGATAAGGTGTAATTTCCAAGAAACTGGTAGAATCCTAAGTTTTTTTTGTTTGTGTTTTTTATTTTTTTTTATAAAGGTTAGTCTAATAATGGTCTAACCCTCTATATAGATCAGAGGTCCCCTTGGTTTATACATGTTTTAAATCAATGGATGTACGAATAGACGGAGGCTCGGGAAACTTATATAACGGGCTAACTTTCGGAGCATATCCCCCAAAATATTTCAGTGGTGAGGGAATGCACTCCACACGAGAATCGAACCTCGTGAAATCAGAGAAGATACTTCATTATCACTTTAAGTTTTATCAACTCGCATATATCCTAGTACTTTATGTTTTTATTACTCAATCACACTAGCTAGATGTTGGTTTTATTTTGAGTATTGATAAATAAATTAGTTTCTAAATACTTTAACAATCTATTGTTTCTCTCGTCGCTGTATTTTTCTGCCACACCAGCACTATAATATGAAAGTTGACATTTAACATCATTTATCATGAGACTATTATCTCATGTTCGGTTCAACTTTATTATGATAATAAGAGCTAAAATATATTGAAACTTAAAGAATCTACACTTTCACATTATGACGTAATGATTTTAAATGGACCAAGTCAAACTAGAGTTAAAGAGTCATTGTCATTAGTTCTTTGGAAATAATGCAAAGACTTTCTAATTATGTGTTCAAATCTGGAGAACTCTTTGTAATGGTTATTTTAGTTTTAATATATATATAATTAGTTAGTTGTTACACCAAAAAACCTAAAATATCTTGTGTTGAAGTAAAACGAAACGTGTAATATCTATAAATGATATAAATTTCTTCAATTCTTCTAAAAAAAATACCAATATTTCACTTGATTTACTGATTACAATCCATAAAGTTTAATGTTAAATATAGTTAGAAATATTAATTTACATAATTATTATCTGTTAATCTAATTTAATGATTTGGCAGTGAATCATACGAATAATAATTAAAAAAAGTTTATATATGTGGAAATTAGACCTAAGAGATGTATTCAATTTTTCAGTCGTGATATTATTGGTGAGACAAGTTTTCCTTATTTATCAATCACAAATATAATTTTTTTTATATAAATATAAAAACTGAGTCGACATAACTACTTGGAAAACATTTGGTATTTTAATAATTATTGGCTTTTGGGTCAACATGACTTGGAGATATCTTAAAATTCGACTTCAGATTGCAATTTGTTTTTCTTTATCTGGTAGGGTTAGCGGTTCTTAATTTCTTGATAATTTACACTTCTTTTTAATATGCACACAAATTAAAGTTAAGCACACGATTTAGGCATTATTTCAAATTCCAAAACTATCTCAAATGTTTAAATAATAATTTTAAATGAGTTCTTTGTTGAGTTGAGTTCTTTGTTGAGTTAAGTGTGAATGGACGAGACAAATACTGTGATGAGTGGCTTCCCAGCAAGTTGCTGGCGTTATGCCGCTTGATTTGGTTGAACAAGTGGTCTGTAAAAGTGATACGCAAGATCTTAAAGATTAATAGTATCTCAAATAGGGATAGGACCTGGGACCGCGAAAGGAAAAGAGTGATCTCTAAGGGAGATGAGAGAGCACCGACAGTTAGAAATACATTTTCATGGACTCATGGCCTAATAGTCCAACCCTAACGTACATAGGTGCATTCTGCGCTGTTACATTATGAGAAAATAAAGTTGCATCTTGACTAATAGATATAAATTTTGGTCTAATTGTAAGTTTCGACGTTCAAGAATTTGGAGTGCGAGGGTAAATCAGTGGCTGGCACTTCAGCAGAAAAAGATACCTCCCGAACCGAGAGGGGTGGAGGCCCCGAGCTTTTTCCTCTTGGGTGGTGTCTTGTATTCTTTCTTCCACGTTTCCCACAGACGCCGCCAATTGATGTAGTCAAATTTTGCCCAGCCGAAGGCCACCATCACGTCGAGAGAACGAGCTCGGTTCGTCGAGCACCACGTCGGGCGTCGGGCACTGGAAGGTGGAAAGTGCTTCTACTTGATGCCTGCAGCCACAAATAACAGGTCAGAGGGCGTCGGAAGTGTGTCCGACGAAACCCCTCCGATGCCTAAGTCAGACAGTGCACGAGAGAAAACGAGAGCAAATTATGCTGTGAGAGCAAAAGAGAGGGCGGGAATGAATGTGTGTAATGTGAGGCGTACCTGGTATTTATAGAGGGGCTAGGCGGTGGAGAGGAGCGAATCTCGACAGATATCTCGGTGAGATCTCTCTGTGATCCTCGGGATTCTCTCGCTAATGTGTATCGACCTAGGATCTTCAAATAAGGAAAGTGTATCCAGACGGGATACGTCTGTATAAGGAAAGGTGTGTCCAAGGTGGACTCTTCCTCGGTCGTCGGGACATGGTCCTCGGGCGTCTCCCGAGCTGGTGTGCGCCGAGGTCGTGGGTGAGCTACTCGGTCCTCGGGTCTCGAGGTGGTTTATGGGAGGCATCAGGATCAAATAGATCAAAAGCTACAGTTGTTAGTCAATGTACAACTTTCTTTTCGTATAATGTGACAGCGCAGAGTACACCTATGTACGTTAGGGTTGGGCTGTTAGGCCATGAGTCCAGGGAGGTGCATGTCTAACTGGTGGTGCGTCTCAATTCCCTTAGAGATCAGTTTTATCCTTGTCCTATCGCCGGCTCTATCCCAGCAGTGATAGTATTATCGTTAAGATCTGGTATCACATTTTTTACAGACCACATGACGAACCAGATCAAGCGGCACAACGCTAGCAGCTTGACGTAAACGTCTCAGGAGGTCACCCATCCGAGTACTGGTCTCACCCATGCACGCTTAAGTCAAGAGTATTAAATTACATTTCTAATATTTATAAAATTAATATTATAATAAAAAACGAGGGATAAAATTGTAATTTTATATTACTAAGTAGAATAATACAAGATAAATAATACTGCATTCAAACATGAGATATAATATGAAAATTAATATTATGCCATAATATCATACTATACTCGAGACAAACATGACCATAATATATAGGTTTGTATGCTCGAAAGCAAACGAATAACTCTAAAATGTTGATATTTTCTTAATCAAGACTTGCATTTGATGCCCCCTAATACCACCTCGGGACCCGAGATCCGAGTTGCGCGCTCTAGATGCCGACCTCCGTCGGTAGCTTGGGAGGATTACTCGAGGACTTACGTTCAGCTTGGGAGTGTTTCTCGAGGAGAAGATCATGCCTCCCAAAGTCCAACCAGTATACGTCTCTCTCTCTTTAAACTCCAGAATCGTCGGGAATCATGAAGACAATCTCGCTCAAGATAATCGTCAATCTAGGCATGATCTCCGCTGGAATAAGTGCCTCAGCGCATCGCGTGCCGAGCAAAAAGTCCCCGCGTCGGTTAAGCGCTCACCTCCACCGTCTAGCCACTCAATAAATACCCATGTACTCCCTCATGATATTCATTCACACATGCACTTGCTCATAGCCCACATACGCTTCCTTTTTGTTCTCTTTTCGCTCTATAAATACACCCTCTGACCTGTGATCTGTGTCTGGTTCCCTCTGATCTGTAATCTGTGGCTGTAGGTGTTTCAGAGACGGCGATCACCCTTCAATCCTCCGCACGTTCCGATCTCCCGAGCTCCCGAGATGGTGACAGCTCATCGACGGAGAATTCGGTTACATCAATTGGCGTCGTCTGTGTGAAACAAGAAGAAGATGAACAAGATGCCACCAAAAAGGAGTAGAATTCAGGGAACGGGAGAAATCAGCCATACAGAGAGTCCGTCACTGCAGCACATATAGCTCAACTGATAGCGGCTACAGTGGAACAGATACTGGCGAATCGGCCTGAGTCACACCCGTCCCCTGATCAACAAGCTGAGGAGATTAGAAAATACGTGAGGAGGTTGCACGTTTGAGGGAAGAAAAAAGCTCGGCGCCTCCACCCCTCCCAACTCGGGAGGTACCTTTTTCATCTGAAGTACTGGCCGCTGAGCTACCCCAACACTTCAAGTTCCCGAACGTCGAAGAGTATGAAGGGATGGAAGATCCTGAGGAACATCTGTCTCGGTTTGAAAACGCCGCCCTCCTCCACCAATATGCCCATCAAGTACAGAGTTTTTCTTACTACCCTGGTCCGCTCGGCACAGCAGTGGTTCAACCTCTTACCGACAGGGAGCATCAAGAGCTTCCAGGACTTCAGCAAGGCGTTCCACCATCAGTTTGCTAGTAGCAAAAAGCAATCGATGACAACGACTGAATTTATTCACCGTAAAACAAAAGAGCAGGAAAGTCTTCGGGGATTATATATCAGGCATTTCAACAGGACTATTATTGCTACACCAGATCTATTAATCGGGGCATTCACTCAAGGGCTGCGAGGGGGTGATTTCTTCAGGTCCTTGGTCAAGAAGCCTCCGAAGACGTTTGAAGAAGTCCTCACTAAGGTCGAAAATATGTCAATGTGTGGAGGAGATACAGTCCTCGAGGATAAGTGAACAGAAAGCACCACCTCGGCTGGGTCGAGAATTTCGGACGGAAAGAGCTCCACCAAGACCATCTAGACAAGAACCTCCTTTGCTGTTGGGACATTTTTCCGCTCGGACGCCGCTGAAAGTAAGCAAGGCTCGGGCTCTGGAGATTTGTGATGAGCGAAAGGTAATGCAGCGACCTCGGGGAAGTGACGGGGCCCGAGGAATCCAAGGTTAGACAAATTTTGTGATTTTCACAGGGATACGATCACACCATCTCGGAGTGCCTACACTTGGATGACAAGTTGGAGCGCATCATACAGAATAATCCTGATATGCGAGCGGTGCTAGTAGGGTATGGACAACCTCGAAAGGAGAAGATGACCCGAGGAGGAGAGAGTTGGCTACAGCATAAGAGATTTTCACAGGGATACGGATCACACCATCTCGGAGTGCCGACACTTGGATAACAAGTTGGAGCACATCATACAGAATAATCCTGATATGCGAGCGGTGCTAGTAGGGTATGGAAAACCTCGAAAGGAGAAGAGGACCCGATGAGGAGAGAGTTGGCTACAACATAAGCGGCCCTCAGGGCGAGAGAGAACACCTCGGAATCAGGATCGGGATCCTCCCCGAGGAGAGCAACGATCACCCCAGCCACGGGGACATCATACTGAAGATATCAGGAGGACCTACTGATGGGGACTCTAATCGGGCAAGGAAGACGCGGTGTCATCAGATGGAAGCCATGGAGGTAGAAGCGCTCGGGGCCTACAATCTCATTCGGTCCAGAGGATTTGCCGGCGAATGTCGAAACACATAACGACGCCCTGGTTGTTCGAGCGATGATTGCAAACTATAAAGTGGCTCGCATCTTTGTGGACTTTGGGAGCTCGTCAGTGTATTCTTCAAGGGGGATGTGGACCAAAAGGACCTCGAGGAGTATCGCATGGAGCCGATGCAAACACCACTGTTCGGATTGACGGGTCACTCCTTGCAACCAGTAGGGGTCATTCAGCTACCTTTTTCACTCGGATTGGGAAAGCACAGGAAGACAAATGTCATCGAGTTTACGATGGTAGACGCACCATCTTTCTAAAATGTTATACTGAGAAGGCCAACCATGGCCGACTTCATGGTCGTGGCCTCGGCTTTGCATCAAAAGATAAAGTTTTCGGTGGAAATGAGGTAAGCGAAGTACTGGGAGATCGGAAGGTGGCAAGGAAGTGTTATGTGGAGGAAGTGAGGTTTGAAAAAAAAAGTGGCTAAGGCCCGGGCCCAAGACTATCCAAAGGCTCTGGAGGACAGGGTGTTAACATGGTCGAGAAGGATTTTCAGTTGACAACCGAGGATGAGGAGGAGGAAGTAGTTCTCGTTCCCCCAGCCGGGGTTGTGACGATAGCCAAACTCTTTCAGAAGGTGTGCGGGCGCAACTGATCCAGTGCCTGGAGAGAAACAGGGATGTATTAGCCTGGTCCCCGTCCGACCTGAAGGGGGTCAGGCGTGAAATCATGGAGCACAAGCTGAACGTCTCCCCGAACTCCCGGGATCTAAACAAGGCTTGCCCCAAAGACTATATCCACTCCCCATGATTGATCAACTTGTCAATTCCACCTCGGGTCACGAGCTACTCAGTTTCCTGGACGCCTATCAGGGATATCATCAGATTCCATTAGCCGAGGAGGATCAGCACAAGGTCAGCTTTATTATGGCAGACGGGACATTTTGCTACGTCGTCATGCCTTTCGGGCTTAAAAATGCGGGGCCATCCTATCAGATACTGATGGACAAGGTGTTCCGAAACCAAATCGAGAGGAACATTGAGGTGTACGTAGATGATATACTGGTGAAGTCTCGGGTGGAGGAGAATTTCATATCTGACATGGAGGAAACTTTCAGTAGAATTCAGGACTATCCGATCAAGTTAAACCCTGGAAAGTGTGTGTTTGGTGCTCGGACAGGAAAATTCCTAGGATATATGGTTACTCGTCGGGGGATAGAAGCTAACCCGGAGAAGTTACGAGCCCTTGCTTTGATGTGCCCTCCTCGAAACATTTAGGAAGTCCAAAGATTAACAGGGATGATCGCTGCTCTGTCTCGATTTATCTCCAGATCGGCCGACCGAAATCTCTCTTTCTTCAAGATACTCCACAAGACCAGGGTTTTCGAATGGAATGAACATATTTAGAAGGATTTTCAGGAGTTGAAAGAATATCTAAAGAGGTTGCGGTTCTTAATAAGCCAGAGCTTGAGGAGCCACTGTTTGTGTATCTCGCCGTCACCCCACAAGCTACCAGTTCAATTCTAGTTCGGGAAGAAGGATATATGCATCAACCTGTGTATTTTGTGAGCCACGCTTTGAAGGGAGCCGAATTGAATTATACTACACAGGAGAAGCTGTCTCTGGCCTTGGTTATTACAGCTCGGTGCCTCAGGCCTTACTTCTTATCTCATCCAATTACTTTGCTTACTAACAGCGCATTGGGACAGATCGTCTCTCATCCCGATGCTTCAGGAAGACTTCTCAAATGAGTCACAAAGCTCAGTGGGTATGATATACATTTCAAGCCTCGGACAGC
>KV014885.1:2360-18866 GCA_001598015.1 Dorcoceras hygrometricum
GTTAACTCATATTTTGAGTATTGAATATTTTGAATGTATGATTTGAAGTTCAGGCCCATTGTATTTCGAAAAATTTTTAAGCCCTGATTTTAAGCTTCCGTGTTTATGCGCTTATTATGTGTTAATTGTTAGTAATTAGCACGGGGCCTGACAATTTGATTTTGAACTGTATTGATCGTCTCCCGGCATTGTTTTTGTTCTTCCGCTGCCTCGCCGGGAGGCGTGATCCGGATCCGCCGCGGCTACCCAACAAGTATGTCGCCTTGGGGAACTCCGATTCTTTTTGTAAAGAAGAAGGATCGATCTATGAGGATATGTGTGGATTTTTGGCAGTTGAATAAAGTGACCGTGAAGAATAAGTATTCGTTGCCAAGAATCGATGATCTGTTTGATCTGTTGCAGGAATCTGCTGTATACTCTAAGATAGATCTGCGATCTGGTTATCATCAGTTGCGGATTATAGACGCTGATGTGGCAAAGACGGCTTTCAGGATGAGATATGGGCATTATGAGTTTCTGGTAATGCCGTTTGGATTGACGAATGCTCCTGCTGTCTTCATGGATCTGATGAATCGCGTCTTTAGTGAGTATATTGATCATTTTGTGATTGTCTTCATAGATGATATCCTGGTGTACTCGAGGAGCTATAGAGAGCATAAAAAACACTTGAGACTGGTGTTCCAGAGATTGAGAGACTCACAGTTTTATGCTAAGTTCAGCAAATGTGAATTTTGGTTGGATAAGGTAGTATTTTTGGGTCATGTCATTTCAGCACAAGATATTTCCGTGGATCTTAGTAAGGTCGAAGCAGTTCTTAACTAGGAGCGACCTAGGAATGTCTCCGAGATCCGTAGTTTCTTAGGTTTGGCTGGCTATTATAGATGTTTCATCGAGAAGTTCTCTTCAATAGCCAGGCCGATGACACAGTTGATCCAGAAAGATAGGAAGTTTGTCTGGACTGATGAGTGTGAGTCTAGTTTCCAGCTGCTTAAGGAGAACTAGACTACTGCTCCGGTGTTGGCTTTGTCGTCGGGTTCTGGAGGTTATGTAGTATGCTCTGATGCTTCTCTGAGTGGTTTGGGATGTGTGTTGATGCAGAACAGGCGTGTGATAGTGTCAGGCCTCGTGCTCTACACAGAGTTAAACCACGCAACAATAGCGGAAGCATACAAAAAGTGACTTAAAATTTTTCGCTTTAGGCCTGACGGTTTAAAACATATAATTTAAAATACACAATACTCAAAGTAATCCCAGTTTACAAACACACAGTACAATAGTACAACATTTAAACAAATACAAATACCAGTATTACAACGGTAACACAGTCCCACAAGCACAGGGCATTCCCCGGCTAGCAGTACTAGTACATATATGCTATACGCTAACTGGGACACTCTATCTACCTCTTGGGGCACCTCCAGCTGGGTCAAAACGACGACCAGCAGAGAAACCTGGGAAACTTGAAAACACATACAGGAAACAATACACCAGCCCCAGAGGGACATAGGGGTCAAACCCCAGTACGGAGAGCAATGCAAACAGCATAAGGAAAGCGACAGATAAATATGCAAATGCTATGCAAGGGATCAAGGCTACAACCGAAAGCAGGGAGCCAAAGGATCGCAACAACAGCTCAACAGCAAGATCTGATCAAAGGAGGAACAGACAGTGGCCACGAGGTATACTGAGCACATGGGAGCTACTCATTCATCTCCAGTACACCGTACCAGATGCAACAAACAACTCCACCTGCTGTTGCCCACTACCCACTCCGCTCATAGCGGCTATCAAACCCAGCAGGGAGAAGAGGTACGGGAGTTACCCGCTCAGCCTCCGAGGTATACGGGAACGACCCGCTCATCCTCAACACAGCATCCTGGTACTCTCAATCAACAGAACAGGCACAGCTAGCAAAACGGAGCTCAACAGGATAATGCATGTATGCAAATGCAACAACTGATATTATAACACAGGCACAAATAATAACAGCACAGAGCATACACAGCAAAGCACATAATCCATGCTCAATCCTAAGCTGTAAACAAGCTCACATCCGTACCTCAATTCTCTGTGCAACAATTACTACAAGCAGATTGCCACAATGACGTCCCGAGCATACAGATCTACCACCCCAAAAAGCTTGGAGCGAAATCCGACGCTTAGCTAACATACTACACAAGGGAGATGTCTTCGCACACCTCACCAGCTTCAAGTAAACGTTCGAAAACGATATCCAAATGAAGCGTCTCAGCAAGAGGAGTTCAACGCTACCGCTCTCGCCCTCGTCGGAGCTGTATACCGTCGACAATCGAAGAAGATAAGGTTCGGTGAACAGTAGCTAGGGTATCGCGACAGAGATAGGCAATCGGGAAATATTCTAAGTATGGAAACTTGATACTCAATTCGAAGACCAAGTCCTCTCTAATAAAAGAAAAAGATGCTCACAGCTGAAGAAACAGTATCCACCACACTTAAACTATCGCAACTCATATTCCCGCTCTTAGACAGATCTTGCAACAGATCTCACTCTACGCTATAACAGATCTCTACTAACTCAAACGACGTCGTAGAGAACTACTGTCGCAACTGAACACGTCACCCGCTACTCACTGCTGAACACTAACCAACATCTGTTGACAACACAACAACAGATCTCTCACACAGCTGACGCTAACGCAACTCACAGCTGAGTCTTCTTCACTAATCCAAAACGCTGTTGTTCCAACTAATCCAAAAGACGACGTACTAGCACCCGCTACTGAAACACGCTAGGCACTCTCTACTGCTCAGCGACAACTGCTGATGTCACCACTGCTGATCGCCAACATTCAGCGATGACCCGCGCTAACTACTGAACAAATCTCCACGCCAACGTAAAGCTGTTCTAAAGACAAACAGAACCCGATAGCTTCTCTAAGCATACTAACTCAAAGCTGATCTCAAATAAAACCCGATTAATTAACTCAATTAATCTCATCAGCTTTCGGGTCTCACATCTCTCCCCCACTAAAACAGGATTTCGTCCTTGAAATCAATCAACTCCAAAACAAGAGTTCAAGATAACTGGGGAAAGAAACACAAGCAACCAACTACTGGAACAAAAGCAACAGCTACTCAAACAGATGCGGCCACTCACACTGCATCTTTTCTTCCAGTTTGCACGTAGCTTCTTCTCTACCGTGCTTGCTCCACTGAACCATCACCAAAAGAATGTTTTTGTTCCTCGGCTGTTTCTCTTTTCTATCCAAGATCTGCAAGGGATACTCAACATAGCTCAATGTCCGATCTAACTCCACCTCATCAGTTCTCAACACATGCGAGGGATCTGGCTCGTACTTCCTGAGCATCGAAACATGAAACACATCATGTAAGGAAGACAATTCTGGTGGCAACAACATCCGATAAGCCAAAGGACCAATCCTCTCTAAGATCTCATAAGGACCAACATACCGAGGAGCTAACTTACCCTTGAGACCAAATATCATAACACTGCGGAAAGGAGAAACCTTAAGGAAAACTAGATCACCAATCTCAAACTCTAAAGGCCTACGCCTCTTATTCGCATAACTAGCTTTGAAAACTTGTGCAGCTTTCATTCGCTGGCGAATCAAGTCCACCTGAGCTCTCATCTGCTGCACAAACTCTGGGGAAGACAGCTGCTTCTCCCCCACTTCTTCCCAAAATATCGGCGACCTACACTTGCTCTTAACATATCCTCCAAAATCTGGATAGTCCTCTCAGATTGGCCATCTGTCTGGGGATGATAATTGTACTCATAGCCAATCTAGTCCCCAAAGCTGTTTGCAAACTCTTCCAAAACCTGGAAGTAAACCTCGGATCACGATCTGAAACAATCGAAACTGGCACACCATGCAAACGCACCACAAAATCTATGTACATCTTCGCCATCTTCTTCAAAGCATAGCTCATGTTTTAGGGAATGAAGTGAGCAAAATTTGACAATCTGTCGATAACTACCCACACAGCATCACAACCTCTGCTGGAACGAGGCAAATGCGTGACAAAATCCATAGTTATGTGATCCCAATTCCATTGGGGCACCTCCAATGTAGCGCCCCAAAATCCATAGGGCCACATATTTAAACCTTTTCTATTTCAAGGCTTATTTGATAATGCGTATTTCAGCCTTAAGTTTATTTCGTTTGTTTTAACAGCTGCTTTTCAGTTGTTGCTTTGAGACATGACGCGGAAGGTTTCCAGGCAACTGTCGCCCGAGCATAAACACGAGCAGATTCAGATTTTGGTTTAAAATGCCCTCATCTGGACAAAAATAGTTCTTTTAAAATGTTTTGGTAAAGTTTTCAAATTCAAAATAGTAGTAGGGAGTATTTGAAAAATTCTTTTGAAAAGGACACGGGTTGGTAGTATCCCATGCCTACTCGAGTGTTAATACCTACTACAAGTCATATCCCGTATATGATTGTTTTCATAACAAGAGAGTTTTCATCGTCAGGTTTAAGGAAAATAAAGACTGATTCTTTCTACGCCATTTTAAAACATATATTGTTCTTTAGTGCATGATTGTTGCCTGTTTATGTTAAGATAAGTTATGTTCATGTTTAAGCATGTTTTAGGAAATTCTTGGATGATCGGGTTCCAGTTTTGTTTCTGTTACAAAGTTTTAAAGAGTGCTTCGATGAAGAAGATGAAAATTTTGTTTTAAAATGTTGAGCAATCGGGTTTAAGTAATATGTTCATGAACTTTCTTCCTTCCGGTGGATGGTAACATCGGAACTTGACGCTATGTAATCGGAGTTGCTAGTCAAATCAGAAGTTAAGTCTAGTTTGATAGGCAACGGCTGATAGCGCAGCCGTCGTTTTGATGTTATAACACCAAGTTATACTCAGTAGTTCCCCTTTTCAGCAGTTATCTTTGTGTTAAGAAAATTCTAAGTGTTGCGTTCAGCCGTTGATATTTGCATACGTTCAGCCGTGAGTTGTCTTGCGTCTGAGGTGGGTTAGTCCTTCATTATTGGCTATCTTACAGCTGAGTTGACTACGGTCAACAACCAACAGCTGATTTTTATCCAACAGCTGATTTTCTTAGAACCAGCATCTGATTTTCATAGAACCAACAGCTGATTTTCTTAGAACCAGCAGCTGATTTTCCTAGAATCAACAGCTGATTTTCTTAGAACCAGCAGCTGATTTTCTTAGAACCAACAGCTGATTCTTATCCAACGACTGATTCATTACCCAACGTCCGATTCTTACACTAACGAAGTCGTTTCATTTAATACATCTGCTTCAATGTTATCGAATATCCTTGCGTCTGTTTTACTATAATCATATTGTTTCCCTTAGCAACAGCTGATTCCTTTTAGCGATAAGTCTCAGCAGTAGAACCCGATACTCGACAAAGTTTTAAAGAAGTTTTAAAGAAATAATTTCGAATCACTGTGAACCCGAACGATGATTTCAAAATCAAATTTCAACCAGCTATGAGTTTAAAGGAAGAACGTTTCAATTTAAGGATTTATGGCATAGATAACAAACTGTCACCATGGAAGGGTGAGCAGCTGTCCAGATGTCAGTTGCCCCTTCACCACGAGATAAATGCTAAGGCTGATATCAGTAGTCACTTGATCAGGTGCACCACGGACCTAAGGAGAGATTCTAAGCCATAAATTAAAAGAAAATAAGAATGGGATCTGGGTCATCTTCCCCATTTCCAAGTTTAACGAAAGAAAGTTTATGAAAGCTGATGAATGACTTCCTTTAAACTATTTTGTTAAGTTACGATATGTTTAGATGTCTGCCTGCATTGTGAAATTGTTATCTTCAGATTTTACTTGCTGAGCCCCTAGGATCATTAGTTTTAAAATGGTGCAGGTGGGATAGAGCTGGGGCAGGCGGGAGGCAGCGAATGAACCAGCTGTGGTGATTGTGTTTATCTACGGCCGATGTTTTTCCGCAGCAGCTGTTGTTGTTTTTGATCTTTTGTTAAGTCTGTATTCGATCCATTACAACAATAGTGAATTCATATAGAATTGCAAAGTTGTAATATCGCATTTTGCACTTTTGTAACTTCTGTTATTAAAGAAATTGTTTCAGCCGTTCCAGTATCTGGCGCCATATTATGTTTGTCTTTGAATTTTGATTTAGCTATAAGAAATACAGCTTACAACAATTCCCATTCAGCCCTTCTTTTCTTTTTATTATTCTTTCGTGACCCCATGAGGATTGGGACGTCACATCTAAGCTTAGCAACAATCCACCAGGTCTCATCCTCTCTGCCTTGACTTGCTGATAATTCAGACATCTGGCCACAAAATCAGCAACATCACTCTTCAAACCTGCCCACCAGTAATGCTGCTTCAAGGCATAATACATCTTTCTTGCACCAGGATGGACACTGTACCTACTGCAATGCGCTTCTCGCAAGATCTCTTCCTTAAGATCAATCAGATTTGGCACAACAAGCCTTTCACGAATCCTCAAACAACCATCAGAAGAGACTGTATAGTCTTCCAACTGTCCAGCTCTCACCTTCAGCTTAAACTCATGGATGGATGGATCAGTCCTATGAGCTGCTCTAATGCTCGCAATAACCTGTGGCTCAAATTGCAAAGAGGACACCACAACATAATCCTAAGCTGGGTAGAACCTCCAACCAGTAGTGCTAAGATGCTCATGCACCTTCGAAATCTGCACAGATGCAAGCATCGCCACGTGAGCCTTCCTGCTCAATGCATCAGCAACTACATTCATCTTCCTAGGATGGTATTTAATCTCACAATCAAAATCCTTTAGCAGATCCATCCACCTACGATGTCTCATATTCAAATCTGACTGAGAAAACAAATACTGAAGGCTCTTGTGGTCGGAGTACACCACAAACTGCTCACCATACAGGTAGTGGCGCCAAATCTTCAAAGCAAAAACCACTGCTGCTAACTCCAAATCATGAACTTGGTAACGAGTCTCATGCGGCTTCAACTGCCGAGAGGCATAAGCAATGACTCGACCATTCTGCATCAACACACAACCCAATCCATTCAAAGAAGCATCTGTACAAACTACAAATCCACCTGAACCACACGGAAGAGCTAACACAGGCACAGAAGTTAGCTTCTCTTTGAGCAACAGAAAACAATTCTCACATTGCTCAGTCCAAACAAAACACTTGTCCTTCTGAGTCAACTGCGTCATTGGCTTGGCTATACTAGAGAATCCTTCGATAAAATGACGATAATAGCCAGCCAGACCCAACTACGAATCTCCGCAACACTCTTGGGATGTTCCCAGTTGAGAACAGCCTCAACCTTACTGGGATCCACAGAAATACCATCAACAGAAATCACATGACCGAGAAACACAACTCGGTCTAACCAAAACTCGCACTTGGAGAACTTAGCATACAGCCGCGAGTCTTGAAGCTTCTGAAGAACTAGCATCAAATGCTCTTTATGCTACATCGGGGTCTTAGAGTACACAAAAATGTCATCGATAAACACAATCACAAACTGATCGATGAACTCTCTAAAGACTCTATTCATCAAATCCATGAAAACTGCGGGAGAATTCGTCAAACCAAAAGGCATAACTAGAAACTCATAATGCCCATACCTAGTACGAAACGCAGTCTTCTCAACATCCTGCTCAAGGATGCGAAACTGATGATATCCTGAACGCAGATCGATCTGGTCAAGAAGATCATCGATCCTAGGAAAAGGGTACTTATTCTTCACTGTCGCCTTGTTCAACTGCCTAAAGTCGATACACATCCTCATCGACCCATCCTTCTTCTTAACAAACAAGATAGGCACTCCCCACGGAGACATGCTAGGCCTAATGAATCCCTTTTCCAGCAAATCTCTAAGCTGCTCCTTAAGCTCCCTCAACTCAGCAGGCGCTAAACGATATGGAGCACGTGAAATCGGAGCTGTACCAGGAACCAACTCAATGCTGAAGTCTATCTCCCTCCTTGGAGGAAAACCAGGAATCTCCTCCAGAAACACATCCTGGAAGTGTCGAACCACGGGGACTCTACTAAGCTCTACACTCGAAGAATAAGACGCATCTAAGGCATAGAACATAAAACCAGCATTCTCAAGCGACAACAGGCTAAACATCTCCATCGCAGAGACTAAAGGAATCTTCAACTGGGAATCTTGGCCGTAGAAATTTCATTTCTCGCCAGACTGGGGCCTAAATTGCACAACGCCATGGAAACAATTCATGGTGGCCCTATAGCTAGACAACACGTCCATTCCCACTATATAGTCAAAATCCCACATCATTAGCCTGATCAGGTTGTCTAACAACACACTCTCGCCAAACCTAAGAACATCATTCAACAAAATCTCCTGGGAGAACAAGCTCGAACCGGCAGGAGTCGCAACAGATACAACATCACTCAAAGGAGTGGTATGCAAACCATGCTCAACCATAAATGCATCAGAAATAAAAGAATGCGATGCTCCTGTATCAAACAACACACACGCAGGAAAATCAAAGACAAAGCAAGTACCTGTGATAATCCCGCCTCCCGGTGTGCCCTTCGTTTGCTCCCTAGTCATGGCATTCACTTGGGAAAACTAAGTTCCAGAAAACTGAGGGTGGGAAGACTGTCAAAACCGAGAAGGACCAGGCTGCTGAAATGGCCAAAACTGAGGCTCCCCCAACCTCTGATGCTGAACAGGAAAAGCAGAACGACCTCTAGACGATCCACCTCGACCCTGCGGTGGAGCCGCGGTATGCTGCGATCCAGACAAAGGACACACTCTAGCAAAGTGTCCGTACTGATCACAGACATTGCAAGAACCCTGCACACCTACACACTGCGCTGTAGGATGCCTTCCGCCACACTGGCCACAATACTCAACCTTGGTACCACCGCTGCTGGAACTACCAGAGCCAGAAGAACTAGAGCCAGACTTTTTCTTGAACTGATTACCACGAGGCCGAAACCTATGATGTCCAAACTATTGGGCTACTTGTTGCAGCTATTGGGGTAGCTGAGATGACTGCACAGACTGGGAAGTTTGTGCTCCCTGAACCACTAGACGACTACTCTGCGCCACCTGCGGCCTACCACGAGACCAACGGTTCCTCAAACCTTCCTCTATATCGATCGCACTGCCCACCGCATCTGCATAGCTATTTGGCGAGCTAGCCAAAACCAAGGAATAAAACTCCTCGTTCAAACCCTCAAGAAACCTAGTTCTCTTCGCTCTCTCCCGACCAGAAACATGCGGCACGTACGCAAGAAGGGAAGAAAACCTACGGGCATACACTCTAGCAGACATACTGCCCTGCTCCAAATTATCGAACTCACGCTCACGAGCATTCACGTAGGACTCCGGGACATACTCCTGACGGAAAGCAACACAAAAACTGTCCAACGTAATCCATACTCCAGTCTCTTCCAAAGTCCTCGAAGCGCCTCTCCACCAACGCTCCGCACCTTTCCTCAACTGGAAAGTAGCCAGACTCAACTTGAGCTCATCATCATACTGCACACGGTTAAACAAACCCGTGACATTCTGTAACCACGAATCTGCATCAGCACTAGACTCATCCCCATTGAAAACCTGAGGATTCATACGCTGAAACCTCGCCATAACGAGTTCCATATCGTTTACACGAGCAGCCAACTCGTAAACCTCATCCTCAGCCTGCCTATCGCGTCCACGGTGGGGAAAACTACGCTGATCACCCTCTGTATGACCTTCTGACTCTTCCGGAATCTGCCCTCTACCTCTATCCCAACGTATAGGCGGCATCTAAGAAACACTAAGAGGGTAAGATCACAGCAGAACAAATACAGCACAAATAAATGCAGGAAATAGATCACATAATCAAGCACACATACAACACACAACACTGAGCCTAGACTCAAGTGTAATCAACAGAAATCGAGCTTATCCCAGCTTAAGCTCTGATACCAAAAATGTCAGGCCTCATTCTCTACACAGAGTTAAACCACGCAACAATAGCGGAAGCATACAAAAGGTGGCTTAAAATTTTTCGCTTTAGGCCTGACGGTTTAAAATATATAATTTAAAATACACAATACTTAAAATATCCCAGTTTAATACACAATACAACAGTACAGCATTTAAGCGAATACAAATACCAGTACTACAAATACACAATCCCACAAGCACAGGGCATCCCCCGGCTGACAGTACTAGTACATATATGCTATACGCTAACTGGGACACTCTATCCACCTCCTGGGGCACCTCCCGCTGGGTCAAAGCCACGACCAGCAGAGAAACTTGGGAAACCTGAAACAACACACAGGCAACAAACACCAGCCCCAGAGGGACCTCGGGGTCAAACCCCAGTACGGAGAGTAGCATAAACAACATAAGGAAAGCAACAGATAAATATGCAAATGCTATGCAAAGGATCAAGGCTACAACAGAAAGCAGGGAGCCAAAGGATCGCAACAACAGCTCAACAGCAAGATATGATCAAAGGAACAATAATCAGTTCGTGGCCACGAGGTATACTGAGCACCTGGGAGCTACCCACTCTGTTAGAGTAGATGCCCAACTAGCCAACTTGTGGCGTGTGGGTTTATAGACTCTTGTATATGACAATCTTTATATATGTTATTCGCATTTACTTATATGGCATTATTTACTTTCATTGTGTTGTATGATGATTAACAATTGCGTTGAGTAAAGACCTAGAATGCACTAAAGTGTATGTTAGATGTGATAGTGGGTATGACGGCTATCATGAAACACATCTAATAGTCACTGTGTATTCTGAACATGTTCCTAGTCGATTGGGCCGTCAAAATAAGGATAAGGCCGCCCGAGTTCGAGACTAGTATCTGGGATGCGAAGTACCATGTTTCATTGGTAGGGAACATTGTGATGTTCTGAGCATGCAGATAGATAGTGACCTGGTGATCTATCGAACTACCCTCGTTCGGACTTTCCAAATGGTTACCATTTGTCGAGTGGATAAGTCCGAGGTCTTGGTTGTACTGATTAGTCCTCACGACTCGAAACGTCATTGAGACTCTACATGATAGGCGTCTCACTTTGACTCGTTTTCCGACTCACTTGGGGTCATTAGGCGGCGAGATTGGGTGAGATCCCGATGCATGTAGGAGTCGATGTATCGTTGTCGAGGATTCACCGCTCACAGACTTGCGTGGATATCCTATGCTATCTGATGGGATAATAGTGTATAAATCTCTGGCCAGAGTACTAGAAGTGTTTTAGGTAAATGTGTTTACCTAGTTACACTCGCGATGTCACTATTCGATCTCCAAGATGTACGCATAGCTATCGGATCTATAGCGACTCTCGATTTACCAATGGTCGTTGATCTGATCGGGATATATGGATTGAAAGGACCGTACTGTACGCTAACCACGACCAACTGGTTCTTGCAGGCACTATCAGTGATACCTAGGGGATCATGGGCCAATGTTTCTAGACGCTCTTACCATGATCCGTTGGGCAAGTCCGGAATTGTGATTCCGGAGCCGCAATGGTTGTGGGCCCACGGCTAGCTGTATCCCTGAACCATGGAGGGTCACACAAGTACTGGATTCGAGATTCCCGCATGGATACTGAGCTCAATGTGTTGAGCATGAGAAGATGATTTTGGGGAGTGCGACTTCCTAAAAGTCAACAGGGGTCAAATCGTGATTTCCCGATGTTGAGGGGCAAAACGGTCATTTTGCACTGGGGTTCTGAAAAATGGTTTTTCAGATCATAGTGTTCAGTTTCGGAAATTGAGTCGATCGGTCCTCAGGAGGCCTTCTAGTGCAGGCTGACGAAGGAATACCGTCTCCGGTCGTGGATCTGATTGACGTTATCTACCGCCGCCTACCGTGAAGTGCCGGTTTCCTCGAGAAACTGGTCGGAGCCAGGCACGAGTTGCCAGCAAGGTAGTGATCTAAACGCCTTATGAATGTCATAGATTTGTGTTCGTTTTAACTGTATTGATCGTCTCCCGGCATGATTTTATTCTTCCGCTGCCTCGCCGGGAGGCGTGATCCGGATCCACCGTGGCTTCCCAACAGTGGTATCAGAGCCAAGGTTTTCGGATCTGATCAATACATATTGCCATATTGTATCTAACGTCTCAATTTTCAGATTGAAATCAACAAAATTTTGAACCACGGCCAAGCCGCCGTCGCGAGCGGCGGCTCCCCTCCCCGCGCGCCCATGCGTGTGCACAGCATGCGCGAACCGGCCGGCCGGCATCGCTAGCTTCACGCACTCGTTGCGTGATCGATGGCTGCTGCCCGGCGCAAGGTTGCGTGACGAAAGGTGGCTGGACGCGCAAATCGTTGCACGATGTCGAGCGCCGCCTCGCGCGAAGATCGCGCACGTCGCGCGGCCGATCGCCGCTGTTGCGCGCAAGCGTTGCGCAATCCATCGCAGGGCGATGGCTCACTGGTTGAGGGACATTGCACAGGAGGCGCGCTGCTGCTGCGTCGCTTGTGCGACGATGGCTGGGCGCTGAGCGCCGCTGTTGGCGCGGCCGTGCGTCGCGCTTGGCTTGTCCCGGGCAGCCCGTGAAGTTTTCGGGCCGATATTCGATGTCGGACCCGTTTTGGTCGATTTTGAAATTTTGAGATTTTCGGGCCTAAAATTGTTTTAAACCCAATTTGATACAATTAAAAATTACAAAATACGATTTTAATTTTGAAATATGATTTTATAAATTAAATATGATTTTGTTGATTAAAATTTGATTTTATCGACAAAATAAGATTTTATTTATAAAATACGATTTCGAAATTAGAATATGATTTTGTGGATAAATAATAGAATTATTTAATTTATGCATGTTAATTAGATTATCTGCATGATTGGGATGATCGAGAGCCGTGCCCAATTTGTTAGGTGTATGCGATAGGTTTTTGTGATTCGGTTTGTAAATATTTTGATTATCAATTAAAGTGGGCCTGTTTGTGGCCCGTTCCCACTCCTTGATAAATGTATCCCTTGTATGTCATGGTTAATTTAAATGTAAATTACTATATTTAGTGGGAGGACATCCGAATACGGTGGAGATGATGATCAAGATATTGAAGACCGAAGATCTGTAAAACCGGAAGCTTTGTAATAGGATTGCATTGCATATTGCATTACCCCAAGGATTGGACCCAGGTCCGTGGCTGGCAACCACGGACCGCATAGCTCTCACGATTGGTCTTCCCAATATTTATATATGTTGATATATAGTTTAATTGAATCCGCATGTTGCATGTTTTAAATTTGATTTAAAATAAATGCATGAGACCAAAATTTTCAAAAATTAAAATCCCTCGTTTTAAATATGATTTAAGACTAATATCAAGACAAATGTTATTCGATAAACTAAAGGGTATTTAAAATTGTTTAAATTTCCCTACCTTCCATCAACAATGGGTGTACGTCGATGCTACCCGTATACATGGCCCGGCTCATATTATTGAGGGGGGTCATGTATGCCGGAAAGCTGTCCACGACGTCGATGCTACCCGTATACATGGCCCGGCTCATATTATTGAGGGGGTCATGTATGCCGGAAAGCTGTCCACGCCATTGACAACTGTTGTGAGTCGGTGGGAACTCCCTTTAACGTTGGCTCATATTATTGGGGACGTTAAGGGGACCGTCCTTCACGACTCAACATTGATGGGTCATCTTGACACTGATAGTAAACGGCGTCATATTATTGGGCCCTTACTGGACGTGAGGTGAATACATGGAGGTTGCACCGGCTGCAATCGGAAACTACCTTTTGGGGGTCATGGATGGCTGATATTATTCGGGTCCATGGTCGCTTAATTGGGCTCCGTGTACCCACTAAAGAAACCTGTTTTCTCGATTTCATTAGAGGGTGGTGAAATCGTTAAAATAGTGGGAGGGTAATTCATAAAACTTAACGACCTTGTTTTATGTCTTAGCGATTATTTTATATATAGTTAGTAACGTATGTCTATTTTCTTTTCAGTATTACTGCTTATAAAATGGTTTCGATGAAAAACCCGCTCGCTGCTATACTGGATAGCAACAGGTTCACCGGTCTGAACTACCAAGACTGGCTCCGCAACCTCAATCTTGTATTGGCTTCGGAGAAGCTCCTCTATACGGTAGAGAAGTGCCCTCCGGAGGAAACCCCTGCCGATATCAGCCCTGAGGAGCTGATTACGCTTAACCAATGGCGGGATGATGAGGTTAAAGCTCGATGCTATGTGATGGCATCGATGTCCAACAAAATGCAACGGTGCTTTGAGAAGACAAAGTATGCCTCTGCCATACTCTTTCATCTCAAGGAACTTGTTAGAGTAGATGCCCAACTAGCCAACTTGTGGCGTGTGGGTTTATAGACTCTTGTATATGACAATCTTTATATATGATATTCGCATTTTATTTATATGGCATTCTTCACTTTCATTGTGTGTATGATGATTTACAATGTGATGTTCTGAGCATGCAGATAGATAGTGACCTGGTGATCATCGAACTACCCTCCTTCGGACTTTCCAAGTGGTTACCATTTGTCGAGTGGATAAGTCCGAGGTATTGGTTGTACTGATTAGTCCTCATGACTTAAAACGTCATTGAGACTCTACATGATAGGCGTCTCACTTTGACCCGTTTGCCGACTCACTTGGGGTCATAAGGCGTCGGGATTGGGTGAGACCCCGATGCATGTAGGAGTCGATGCATCGTTATCGAGGATTCACCGCTCGCAGACATGCGTGGATATCCTATGCTATCTGATGGGATAATAGTGTATGAATCTCTGGCCAGAGTACTAGAAGTGTTTTAGGTAAATGTGTTTACCTATTTACACTCGCGATGTCACTATTCGATCTCCAAGATGTATGCATAGCTGTCGGATCTATAGCGACTCTCGATTTACCAATGGTCGTTGATCTGATCGGGATATATGGATTGAAAGGACCGTACTGTACGCTAACCATGATGGGGCGATGTTGCTAGACGCTCTTACCATGATCCGTTGGGCAGGTCCGGAATTGTGATTCCGGAGCCACAATGGTTGTGGGCCCACGGCTAGCTGTATCCCTGAATCATTTAGGGTCACACAAGTACTGGATTCGAGATTCCCGCACGTATACTCAGCTCAGTGTGTTGGGAATACGAAGGGGATTTTTGGAGTGCGACTTCCTAAAAAGTCAACAGAGGTCAAATCGTGATTTGCCGATGTTGAGGGGCAAAACGGTCATTTTGCACTGGGGTTCTGAAAAACGGTTTTTCAGATCATAGTATTCAGTTTTGGAAACTGAGTCGATCGGTCCGATCTGATCGGTGATCGGGGTTATGATGAAGTCTCGGTGATGGGGATGAACTGAATGTTCATCCGTTGGACCCGGGCCCGTTGGGCCGGTCCAAGTCCAACACTTAGTCTATTTAATATAGACTTGATTAGACTTAATGGTAAATTTAATGCTACACTACAAACCCTAAACCTAGCATCATAGCCGCCGCCCCTCTCCTCTCTTCAAGCCTCACGCCGCCGCCGCCGTGCGCCGCTCGCCGCCGCCGCCGCCGCCGCTCGCCGGACTTGTTCCGGCTACTTTTTCGAGGAGAATCCGTTGGCGATAAAATCCTTCAGCTTTCTAGTCCAGGATGATTTGAGGGAGATCGATTCCGGTCGTGGACCTGATTGACGGATCTACCGCCATGTACCGTGAAGAGCCGGCGTTCTTGTAATTCCGGTTGGAGCCAGGCACAAGTTGCCAGCAAGGTAGTCATCTGAACACCCTATGATTGTCATAGATTTGATTCGTTTTTATCGTATTGATTGTCTCCCGGCACATGTTTTTGTTCTTCCGCTCCGGGAGGCGTGATCCAGATCCCAACAGTGGTATCAGAGCCAAGGTTTTCGGATCTGATCAATACATACTGCCATATTGTATCTAACCTCAAAATTTCAGATCAAAATTCGATTGATTCATGACGGCCGGACGCTGACGGATGGATGCGCGCGCTGGTCGCGCAGCTTCGCGCAAACGTTGCGCAATCTGCCGCCTCCCTTGCTGCTGGTTGTCCGCGCAAGATGTTGCGCACGCTGGCCGATGTGCGCCGATGATGGCGCATGATGGGGCACGATTGCGCCGCGCTTGTCGCGCGCAAAAATTCATGGTGGCGGCGATCGCCAGCCGGCCGCCGCTCCGGCGAAGCTCCGGCGATGTCGTGACGACTGATTTCTTCTAGGGTTTGGTTCGGGCCTGTCCCGGGCAGCCGTGGATGTACTTCTCCTCTCACTGCCTGCTGCATTTGACCCCTTTGTGGTCAACTTCAACATGAACAAGATGGAATCCACCTTTGAAAAGGTGGTTAACATGCTTGTAGTGTTTGAGGGGACTATAAAGAAGGACAAACCCGTCCTCCTTCTGGGTTCTTCTTCCTCTGCGAAGAAGGGGCCCAGACGCAAGAGCAAGAAGCGTTCGCTCCTGCGAAGGAGGAAAAGTCCGCCAAGAAGCCAAAGGCAAAGGCTTCCAAACCAAACAAGCATGAGGATGTTTGCCACCACTGCCACAAGGCT
>KV014885.1:27858-42098 GCA_001598015.1 Dorcoceras hygrometricum
CGGTCATTTTGCACTGGGGTTCTGAAAAATGGTTTTTCAGATCATAGTGTTCAGTTTCGGAAATTGAGTCGATCGGTCCGATCTGATCGACTATCGGAGTTACGATGAAGTCACGGTGATAGGGATGAACCGAATGTTCCTCCGTTGGACCCGGGCCCGTTGGGCCGGTCCAATCCTATTACTTGTCTATTTAATATAGACTTGATTAGACTTAATCATACACTTTAAACACAACATTAACCCTAACCCCAAGCATCAAGCGCCGCCCCATTCCTCTCCTCAAAAGCCGCCGCCGCCGCCGCCTCTCTTCGGCGGAAAATTGTTTCCGGCCAATTTTGACGAGGAGAATCCGTCCGTGCCGATCTCATCAGGCCTTCTAGTGCAGGCTGACGAAGGAATCCCATCTCCGGTCGTGGACCTGAATGACGTTATCTACCGCCGCCTACCGTGAAGTGCCGGTTTCCTCGAGAAACTGGTCGGAGCCAGGCACGAGTTGCCAGCAAGGTAGCAATCTTAAACGCCCTATGAATGTCATAGATTTGTGTTCGTTTTAACGGTATTGATCGTCTCCCGGCATGATTTTTCCACTGCCTCGCCGGGAGGCGTGATCCGGATCCGCCGTGGCTTCCCAACACACTCATCTCCAGTACACCGTACCAGATGCTAAACAAACAGATCCACCTGCTGTTGCTCACTCCTGAGGTGTGGGAGCTACCCACTCCGCTCATAGCAGCTAACAAACCCAGCAGGGAGAAGAGGTACGAGAGTTACCCGCTCAGCCTCCGAGGTATACGGGAGCGACCCGCTCATCCTCAACACAACATCCTGATACTCTCAATCAACAGAACAGGCACAACTAGCAAAATGGAGCTCAACAGGATAATGCGTGTATGCAAATGCAATTATAACACAGGCATA
Organism: Dorcoceras hygrometricum; assembly: GCA_001598015.1. NCBI lineage: Eukaryota > Viridiplantae > Streptophyta > Magnoliopsida > Lamiales > Gesneriaceae > Dorcoceras > Dorcoceras hygrometricum. The sequence continues at coordinate 28,777 of KV014885.1, forward strand.
AATAATAACAGCAGAGAGCATACACAGCAAAGAACATAATCCATGCTCAATCCTAAGCTGTAAACAAGCTCCCATCCGTACCTCAATTCTCTGTGCGACAATAACTACAAGCAGATTGCCACAATGACGTCCCGAGCACATAGATCTATCATCCCAAAAAGCTAGGAGCGAAATCCGACGCTTATGCTAACAGACTACACAAGGGAGATGTCTTTGCACACCTCACCAGCTTCAAGTAAACATTCGAAAATGATATGCAAACGAAGCGTCTCAGCAAGAGGAGTCCAACGCTACCACTCTCTCCCTCGTCGGAGCTGTCTACCGTCGGCAATCGAAGAAGATAAGGTTCGGTGAACAGTAGCTAGGATATCGCGACAGAGATAGGCAATCGGGAAATATTCTAAGTATGGAAACTGGATACTCAATTCGAAGACCAAGTCCTCTATAATAAAAGCCAAAGCTTCTCACAGCTGAAGAAACAGTATCCACCACACTTAAACTATCGCAACTGATATTCCCGCTCGTAGACAGATCTTGCAATAGATCTCACTCTACGCTATAACAGATCTCTACTAACTCAAACGACGTCGCAGAGAACTACTACCGCAACTGAACACGTCACCCGCTACTCAATACTGAACACTAACCAACACTTTTGACAACACATCAACAGATCTCTCACACAGCTGAAGCTAATGCAACTCACAGCTGAGTCTTCTTCACTAATCCAAAACGTTGTCGTTCCAACTAATCCAAAAGACGACGTACTAGCACCCGCTACTGAAAGCACGCTAGGCACTCTCTATTGCTCAGCGACAACTGCTGACGTCACCACTGCTGATCGCCAACATTCAGCGTTGACCCGTGCTAAATGCTGAACAGATCTCCGCGCTAACTCAAAGCTGTTATAAAGACAAACAGAACCCGATAGCGTCTCTAAGCATACTAACTCAAAGCTGATATCAAATAAAACCCGATTAATTAACTCAATTAATCTCATCAGCTTTCAGGTCTCACATTATTCGATGAGATCATGAATCTACGGGAATTTGAATATTGTTTAAAATTTTCAACCATCCATCAATAGTGGGTATACATCGATGCTATCCGCATACAGGGTCCTGCTCATATTATTGGTGGGGGGGGGGGCTTTGTATGCCGAAAAAATCAGTATACGCCATTGACACTTGCTATGAATTGGGCTCATATTATTAGGGATGTTTTGACGACCGTACATTACAACTCAAAATTGATGGGTCCTCTTGACACGTGATGGTACTCGGCGTCATATTATTGGACCCTTATTAGACATGAGATAAATACATGGGGGTTGTACATGTTGCAATTCGTCTCTACCTTTCAAGGATCATGGTTGGCTGATATTATTAGGGATCATGATTCTTGATTGGAATCTATGCACCCACTAAGGAAACTGGATTTCCCAATTTCATTATAGGATGGTGAAATCGTTAAAATATTGGGAGGGGTGATTCATAAAATTAAATGACCATATTTTATGTCTTAGTAAAGTATTATGAATAGTCATTCAATAATTAATCATGACTACATGTAATCCACTTGCACTGATTCTTTAAAATAATAAACTTAATGGTGAGAAATACCTTGATTTGTTATGGGACCTCAAGATTGTTCTGGCTAGCTAGTATATGTACTAGAAAAATCTCCTATGGAGGAAGCACCCGCTGACATCAGCCTGAGGAGCTGAAGAAGCTTGAGACATGGTGGGACCATGATCTCAAAGCCAAGTTCTATATGTTGACGTCTATGTCTAACGAACTGCAGAGGAGGTTCGAGGGTGCGGAGCATGATGCTGACAAACACCTACATCTGAAGGAACTCTTTGAAGAGAACCTATAATCTATGAAGTACGACTACCAAGGAGCTCATGACTATCCAAATGCGAGAAGGGACTCCGATCCGCGAGAATGGGATTCGCATGATTGGGCTCGTTGAGAAGTTGGTGAGCCTCGATCTCTCACTTCCACATGAGCTGTCTGTGGATTTGTTGCTTCTGTCCCTTCCTTTGGTGTGTGATGGATTTGTGGTGAATTTTAACATGAACAAGTTGGAGGACACTTTTGAGGAGCTGGTAAACATGCTTGTTTTATTCGAGGGAACTATAAAGAAGGACAAACTAGTTCTCCTGGTGGGCTCATATTCCTCTTGTGAATAAAGGGTCTGAAGGCAAAGGCAAGAAACGTCCTGCCCCAGCCAAGGGGACCTCGGTCAACAACAAGCCCAAGGCAAAGTATTCCAAGCCCATGGCTCATATTAGTGATTAATCAGATTTGGTTAAGGATTAGTCACGGGAGTTGTGATTTTCGAATTTCAGATTTTAGAAGTTTGGTCGAATATGGTTGGTGATTTTTCAGATTTGACATAGATCTGATCAGATTTGAGTCGCTGGTTTCTATCGGGTGAAATCTGCATCGAATTTAGAGTTGATTCGTTGAGTTTTTCTATCGGTATCTGCTTCCAGTGAGTGTTCAGATGTGAGTACTCAGATGTGGCACTACGGGGTGATAGTTGTGTAGCGAGCGAACGCAGATGTGAGAGTTAGCGAGGAGATGCCACGTGTTAGTCAACGTTGCTGGGTTGACCGGTGCTGTTAGTGTTATTCAGATTCGAGTGAGCGTGGGCAGATATGATGTTGGGATCTGATTCAGATGTGAGTCAGTGCGACGCCGTTTTGTTTAGTTGTACGCGTAGCGTTGAGAACTCAGATTTGAGTTAGCGCTGGAACCAGATTCGAGGACTTGTGCCCTAACGCTAGGATCTGGTGCCGGGATCTGAATATGTCGGTGTTGACTTTTACTATAGGCTTTGGCTCGAGATTTAAATACAACTGTTGATTAAGACTTAGCGTATTTTTCGAACCCGATATTTCCTTATCGTCTTCCTCGTTAACCTCAAAACCCTTATTGTTCATCGAGCAATATTTCTCCGATTTGCCGTCGATTCCCGCCGTTGTGTGGAGCAAGGTGGGTGGCGCTGAGCTCATCTCCCTTAGCTATTTCGATTGTTACCAGTTAGGAGACCTGAGTCGACGTGTGGAAGGAGCGCGAAGGATTTACAGCGTTCGAAGATTTTTGCGACAGTCGACCCGAGAGTTCTTCAGTTCTTCTGAGCTTCTGGGTAAGTGATTCCTTGCCGCTTAAGCTTAGTTTTAGCTGTTAGAACCTTTGTTTAATGGTCGAACCAGATTTGAGTTTTTGACTGTGGGCAGTGAGCTATAGGAGTTTAGATTTGAGCTAAGTTATGAGATGCCTTTACAGATTTGAGTTCCCAGGTAGTTCCTGCTGTGGTTGTCGAGACCAGTGAGGAAGCATACTTTAGAAGGCTGAGGTTGTGGTGCCCTGGTGAGATCTGTTGAGGTAGAATCTGAGATTTGAGGTACGAATTGAGCTTCTGTTAACAACTTTGGGCATAATCGTGTTAGTATTTTGAGGCATGATTTATGTTCTGTGATTTACATGAACAGATTTGGCTCATTGTTTGATTTATATGGTCTATTTACGTGAGTTTTGCATGCTTAAATCAGATTTGAATTTCTTGGCATTCATGCATACATCTTGAGCCTGAGATTTGATTGATTACCGATTGAGAGATTGTGACCGGCCGGCAGATGTGTCGCGCCTGAAAGGCACAATGCTATCATCGGAGTGGTGACTGACTGATTCGTCGTGTCTGAATACCACCGAGCTGTGATGGTTATTTGAGTGGCCAGAACTGAATATCACGGACCGATGATTTCCCCGGCTGATTGGCTGTGCGTGGTATAGATGCTCACTTGTTGTTGTTTCCAGCTGTATCGTTGGCCTAGATGACCGATTCTTTGACAGCCCTCATGCATTTCATGTTTTGAGATACTGCATGTTTATGAATTGCTGTTTTCTTAATGCTCTTCGTACTGAGGTTTCACCTCGTATTTCTTTTCCTGCTTTTGTGTTCTTGGGTCTGTGTTGCCCAATACAAGAGTCACAGGTAATCTGGCTGGGCAGAGTGGAGCTTCAGCTAGTGGATCCCCGTTGGGTTGAGTCCCAGTTTATTTGTATTATGTATCGAACTAGGGGATGCCCTGAGTTTCTATGTATTTTGGGGATCTGTTATTTGAGTTTATTTGACTACCTGTTTGATAATTGTATTCTGATTAAATCCTATTTTTAGTATGAATATTTTCAATGAATGTTTTATTGTTCAGGCTCAAACATTTGAAAAATTTGTAAGCCCTATTTTTACGCTTCCACGATTATGTGCTTAATTGTATTACTAATATTTGTTGATTAGCACGGGGCCTGATATTTTTGGTATCAGAGCTTAAACAGGGATAAGCTCGTTTTCTTCTATCACACTCGAGTCTAGGCACCGAGTTTAGATTTGATTTTGATTGACTCTGTGGCTTATGTGATTATTTTACATGCCTCTGTGATTATCTGTTGTTATTCTGTACCCAGAGTGTCTTATAGAGATGCCGCCGACAAGAGGTAGAGGTAGGACTGCTAGACGTATCGCTGAGGATTCTAGGGCCTCGGAGAGCGACGAGTATGTTCAGCAGAATATACCTTTGCATCGTAGAGAGAGACAGGCAGAGGTTGAGGATGTGACGAGACAGATAGGCGAGATGGAGCTAGTCTTGGCTAGGTTTCAGAGAACGAATCCCCCTGCGTTTACTGGCGCCGAGGGTGGTCTTTCGGCTTAAGGTTGGTTGGAGCACATGGAGGAATTGTTTGACACTTTGGAGTACCCCGCAGAGCGGAGACTGAATTTGGCCGTTTTGCATTTGAGGGATCATTCTCAACATTGGTGGAAGGGTACTTCCAGAGTGATGAGAGAGACCGGAGTCTTGGTTTCTTGGGAGAGCTTTTGTGCCGCGTTCCGACAGGAGTATACCCCAGAGTCGTACTTCAATAACCGAGAGAGGGAATTCGACAACTTGAAGCAAGGGAATTTGAAGGTTGCTGAATATGCCAGACAGTTTTCTTCACTTCTGGCGTACGTCCCTCATGTTGCTATCCAGGAGCGAACGAAGAGGTGCCGCGTTCCGACAGGAGTATACCCCAGAGTCGTACTTCAATAACCGAGAGAGGGAATTCGACAACTTGAAGCAAGGGAATTTGAAGGTTGCTGAATATGCCAGACAGTTTTCTTCACTTCTGGCGTACGTCCCTCATGTTGCTATCCAGGAGCGAACGAAGAGGAACAATTATATTAAGGGATTTTGGCCAGAGTTGTTTCAGTTGGTGTTGGATGGTGCCCCATCGACCTATGCGGAGACTGTGGATCGAGCAGTGGTTATTGAGGAGATTCTGTTGGATGCGCCGATGTAGGTTCCGATGACAGTTGGACGAGGTTTCTATCATGCACCTGAAGGGATGCATACTTCTCAATCTCCTCAGAATTCACAGCAATCAAACCGTCAGAGGTTCAGGCCTCGTGGAAAGCAGTTTAAGAGAAAGTCGAATTCTAGTTCCTCTGGTTCTGTGAGTTCTGGTGGCAGTGGACCGGGAGGAGTGTCTTGTGGACAATGCGGTGGTAAGCACATGACTTCACAGTGCCGTGGAGTTCAGGGGACTTGCCACAACTGTGGATAGCCTGTACACTTCCTGAGAGTGTCTCCTTTTGTTGAGGGGACAGTCTTCAGTTCCTTCACATCAAGGTTTTGCTGCTGGTTCTTCGCAGAGGCTGCAACCTCCTGGCCTGACTCAACGATCTGGATTACAACCCCGTGAATCGTCTAGGTTTGGAGGACCTTAGAGACCTCAGTTTCCGGAACCACAGCAGGTCCAGGTGAATGCTTTGTCGAGGGAGCAGGCTGATGAGATACGTAGTGGAGTTATCGCAGGTACATGCTCTATATTTGATTTTCCTGCGAGAGTTTTATTTTATAAGCATCACACTCCTTTGTTTCTGCATGGTTTGTGCATTAGTGTGGGTTGAGAGTTACCCACTGTGTGACGTTGTGTCTGTGTCTACTCCTGCTGGTGTGTAGTTGTTGTCCCGTGAGATTGTGGTGGACTGTGTGATTCCGTTTGATCAGAAGGTGGTAGTGGCGAATTTGATATCTTTGGAGATGAGAGATTTTGATTGCATCTTGGTAATGGATGTATTGTCCAGTTATAAGCCTATCGTTGATTGTTTCCATGGTGTAGTGAGATTTCGCCCCGAGTTGGGTGAGAAGTGGGACTTCTTTGGTGTTGATTCGCGATCGAAGATTCCACTTGTGTCTTCCATGGAGATGTTTATTCTGTTGTCGCTGGGTAACACTGGATTTATGATCTATGCGCTCGATGTTTCCCAAGAGTCACGATTGGAGTTGAGCGATATTCCAATTGTCCTAGAATTCTCAGACGTGTTTCCAGTTGAGATTCCTGGATTCCCTCCGAGAAGAGAGATCGATTTTAGTATAGAATTGGTGCTAGGGACAGCCCCGATTTCTAGAGCTCCGTATCGTTTGGCGCCAGCTGAGTTGAAAGATCTCAACTGTTGTCGCTGGGTAACACTGGATTTATGATCTATGCGCTCGATGTTTCCCAAGAGTCACGATTGGAGTTGAGCGATATTCCAATTGTCCTAGAATTCTCAGACGTGTTTCCAGTTGAGATTCCTGGATTCCCTCCGAGAAGAGAGATCGATTTTAGTATAGAATTGGTGCTAGGGACAGCCCCGATTTCTAGAGCTCCGTATCGTTTGGCGCCAGCTGAGTTGAAAGATCTCAAGGATCAGTTGAGAGATATTTTGGAGAAAGGCTTCATCCGACCGAGTATGTGGTCTTGGGGAGCTCCGATTTTTTTGTGAAGAAAAAGAAGGATGGATCTATGAGGATGTTTGTGGATTTTCGGCAGTTGAAGAGAGCGACGGTGAAGAACAAGTATCCTTTGCCGAGGATTGATGACTTGTTCGATCAGTTGCAAGGATCGGCCGTATACTCGAAGATTGACTTGCGCTCTGGCTATCACCAGTTGCGAATTAGAGATGCTGATGTAGCGAAGACAGCTTTCCAGAATACATACGGGCATTATGAGTTTCTTGTGATGCCATTTGGGTTGACGAATGCCCCGGCTGTTTTCATGGATTTGATGAATCGCGTCTTCAGCGAGTATATCGATCGATTCGTGATTGTCTTCATAGATGACATCTTTGTGTATTAGAAGAGTTTCAGAGAGCATAAGGAGCACCTAATATTGGTATTGCAGAAGTTGAGACTCGCAGTTGTATGCCAAGTTTAGCAAGTGTGAATTTTGGCAGGATAGATTAATCTTTTTGGGTCATGTCATCTCTGCACAAGGAATTTCTATGGATCCTAGTAAGGTCGAAGCAGTTCTTAACTGGGAGCGACCTAGGAATGTTTCTGAGATCCGTAGTTTCTTAGGTTTGGCCGGCTATTACAGACGTTTTATTGAGAAGTTCTCTTCGATAGCAAGGCCGATGACTTAGTTGACCCAGAAGGATAGGAAGTTAGTTTGGACAGATGAATGCGAGTCGAGTTTTCTGACACTTAAGGAGAAGTTGACTACTGCTCCTATGTTGGCTTTACCATCTGGATCTGGAGGTTTCATTGTTTGCTCCGATGCTTCTCTGAGTGGGTTAGGGTGTGTTTTGATGCAGAACGGGTACATGATTGCGTATGCGTCTCGATAATTGAAACCCCACGAGACGAGATACCCCGTTCATGATTTGGAATTGGCAGCGATTGTTTTTGCCTTGAAGATTGGGCGTCACAATTTGTATGGTGAGGAGTTTGTGGTGTACATCGACCACAAGAGTTTGAAGTATATCTTCACTCAATTAGATCTGAACATGAGACATCATCATTGGATGGAGTTGCTCAAGGATTTTGATTGTGAGATTCAGTATCAGCCTGGGCGGATGAACTTAGTAGCCGATGCTTTGAGTAGGAAAGCCCAGCCTCCGATGCTAACATCTTTGAGTATCTCAAGAGTCCACGAGCAGTTGGGAACTTCTGGTTGGTGATTTCAGCCGAGTGATCAGTATTTCATAGTTTCTTCTATTCAGGTTGAACCACGGATTGTGATTGACATCACGGAGGCCTAGAGGACTGATCCTTATATCCATGAATTGAATATTAAGGCTCAGAATGGTCAGTCTAGTGATTTTTCTGTTGCATCTGATGGGTGTTTGAGAATTCGAGGAAGATTTGTGGTTCCTAACCTGGTTGATTTGAAAGAGACTATTTTGAATGAAGCACATTGTAGTCGATATAGTGTGCATCCGGGCTTGAGAAATATGTACCATGCTTTGAAGTCTCACTACTGGTGGGAAGGCATGAACAGCGACATTTCTGGGTTTGTTGCTCGATGTTTAAACTGTCAGCAGGTCAAGGCCAAAAGAATGAGACCTGGTGGTTTGTTGCAGAGCTTAGAAGTGCCTCAGTGGAATTGGGAGCACATCGCCATGGACTTTGTGACTCATTTACCTCGATCAAATAGGGGATGCGATGCGATTTAAGTGGTGATTGATAGACTCTTGATGTCAGCCCATTCCATTCCCTATGATGTGAGGTGTTCAATGAAGAAAATGGCGAGACTGTACATTGACCATGTGGTTAGATTGCGTGGAGTGCCTGCTTCGATAGTGTCTGATAGAGATCCAAGATTCACCTCTCGATTTTGGAAGAGTTTGCAAGCATCTATGTGTTCAAGATTGGCTATGAGTACAACTTTTCACCCTCACACAGATGGCCAATCCGAGAGAACCATTCAGACTTTAGCAGATATGCTGCGAGCAATTGTGATGGATTTCAGTGGTGGCTGACAGGATTCCTTATCCTTGGTTGAGTTTTCTTATAAAAACAGCTACCAAGTGTCTATTTGCATGGCTCCATTCGAAGCGTTGTATGGTCGCAAGTGTAGATCTCCGATCTGTTGGGAAGAAGTTGGTGAGAAACAGCTTTCGACCCCTAAGTTTGTGCAGCATATGAGGGATCAGATTTCATTGATTTGAAGTAGAATGAAAGATGCACAAGATCGCTATGCTAGCTATGCTAACAGAAGACGCCGACCTCTGGAATTCAAAGTCGGTGATCGTGTACTGCTTAAGATTTCTCGTTTCAAGAGCGTGATGAGTTTCAGATTCAAGGGTAAACTAGCTCCTAGATTTGTTGGTCCCTTTGAGATTGTTGAGAGGATTGGATAGTTGGCTTATAGATTGCAGCTGCCTGATGAGTTAGCAGCGATACATTATGTTTTTCATGTTTCAATGTTGAGAAAATATGAGCCAGATCCGTCCCATGTGTTGAGAACCGATGAAGTGGAGCTGGATCAGTCCTTGAGTTATGTTGAATATACAGTGCAGATTCTGGATAGGAAGGAGAAGCAGTTGAGGAATAAGATAATTCCGTTGGTGATGGTCCAATGGAGTAAGCATGGTCGAGAAGAAGCTACCTGGGAAGTTGAAGAGAAGATGAGACAAGAGTGGCCTCATCTGTTTGAGCTTTGATATGAGCATACCAGGTAATTTTCTGGCTTGTTATTTAGTGTCTGCGTTGGTTAGTTCTGGTGTTTTGTTGATTCTGCCCTGTGTTTGCATTTGATTTCGAGGACTAAATCTCTTAAGGTGGTGAGAATGTGAGGTCTGAGATTCGGTAATTAGTGATTAATCAGATTTTGTTAAGGATTAGTCACGGGAGTTGTGATTCTCTAATTTCAGATTTTAGAAGTTTGGTTGAATCTGGTTTGTGATTTTTCAGATTTGACATAGATCTGATCAGATTTGAGTCACTAGTTTCTATTGGGTGAAATCTACGTTGAATTTGGAGTTGACTCGTTGAGTTTTTCTATCGGGATCTGATTCCAGTATGTGTTCAGATGTATGTACTCAGATGTGGCACTAGCGGGTGATAATTGTGTAGCGAGCGTACGCAGTGTGAGAGTTAGCGAGGAGATGCCACGTTTTAGTCAATGTTTCTGGGTTGACCGGTGCTGTTAGCGTTATTAAGATTCGAGTGAGCATGGGAAGATATGATCGCTGGGATCTGATTCAGATGTGAGGCAGTGCGACGCCGTTTTGTTTAGTTGTGCGCGTAGTGTTGAGAACTCAGATTTGAGTTATCGCTGGAACCAGATTCGAGGACTTGTGCCCTAACACTAGGATATGGTGCAGGGATATGAATATGTCGGTGCTGACTTTTACTTTAGGCTTTGGCTCGAGGATTTAAATACAAGTGTTGATTAACACTTAGCGTATTTTTCAAACCCGATATTTCCTTATCGTCTTACCTTAACCTCGAAACACATACTGTTCATCGAGCACTATTTCTCCGATTTGCCGTCGATTCTCGCCGTTGTGTGGAGCAAGGTGGGTGGCGCTGAGCTCGTCTCCCTTAGCTATTTCGATTGTTACCAGTTAGGAGACCTGAGTCGACGTGTGGAAGGAGCGCGAAGGATTTACAGTGTTTGAAGATTTTCACGACAGTTGACCCGAGAGTTCTTCAGTTCTTCTCAGCTTCTGGATTAGTGATTCCTTGCCGTTTAAGCTTAGTTTTAGCTGTTAGAACCTTTGTTTAATGGTCGAACCAGATTTGAGTTTTTGACCATAGTCAATGAGCTATAGGAGTTCAGATTTGAGCTAAGTTATGAGATGCCTTTACAGATTTGAGTTCCCAGCAGTTCCTGCTGTGGTTGTCGAGACCAGTGAGGAATCAGAATTGAGAAGGATAAGGTTGCGTGCCCTGGTGAGATCTGTTGAGGTAGAATCTGATATTTGAGGTACGAATTGAGCTTCTGTTAACAGCTTTGGGCATAATCGTGTTAGTATTTTGAGGCATGATTTGTGTTCTGTGATTTACTTGAACAGATTTGGCTCATTGTTTGATTTATATGTTATGTTTACGTGAGTTATGCATGCTTAAATCAGATTTGAATTTATTGGCATTCATGCATACATCTTGAAACTGAGATTTTATTGATTACCGATTGAGAGCCACATTGTGACCGGTCGGCAGATGTGTCGTGCCTGAAAGGCACAATGATATCATCGGAGTGGTGACTGACTGATTCGTCGTGTCTGAATACCACCGAGTTGTGATGGTTATTTGAGCGGCCAGACCTGAATATCACGGACTGATGATTTCCCCGGCTGATTGGTTGTGCGTGGTATAGAGGCTCGCTTGTTGTTGTTGCCAGCTACCTCGTTGGCCTAGATGACCGATTCTTTGACAGCCGTCATGCATTTCATGTTTTGAGATACTGCATGTTTATGAATTTCTGTATGCTTAGTGCTCTTCATACTGAGGTTTGACCTCGTATTTCTTTTCCTGCTTTTGTGTTCTTGGGTATGTGTTGCCCAATGCAGGAGTCGCAGGTAATCTGGCTGGGCAGAGTGGAGCTTCAGCTAGTAGATCCCCGTTGGGTTAAGTCCCAGATTATTTGTATTATGTATCGAACCAGGGATGCCCTGAGTTTCTATGTATTTTGGGGATCTATTATTTGAGTTTATTTGACTACCTGTTTGATAATTCGATTCTGAGTAAATCTTATTTTGAGCATGAATATTTTGAATGAATGTTTTATTGTTCAGGCCCAAACATTTGAAAAATTTTTAAGCCCTATTTTTACGATTCCACTGTCACGCCCCGAGACCGAGACTCATGACATCGGCAATATTAAACAATTTAAAAATTTTAAAACATTAAGCCATCATAGCATAGCTCAAACCACATAACAGAGCAGAGCATAGCATAACAGAGCATAGCATAGCATAACCGAACATAGCATAGCATAACATAGCATAACCGAACATAGCATAGCATAACAGAGCATAGCCTGACAGATAGCACTGATGATTACTTCGTGTCTATGGTTTACTGATCTGTCCCTAAGTTTTGCTCCTCTAAGGGGTCGAGTCCATGTGGTTACACCAAGTAACCCAGAGTGCGGAATATTTTGTAAACCCATATAACGACAGAATCGTGTATGGTTTACTGATCAGTCCCTAATTTTTACTCCTCTAAGGGGTCGAGGCCATGTGGTCACACACAGTAACCCAGAGTCCGAAATATTCCGTAGACCCATATTACGATAGCAAAATCATCGCAAGTGGAGTTTGAATGAGATAAAACGATCTGAACAAAAGGTGCTCGAACAGTAGACGAAGAACTGAACTTTCGAAATGAAAATATATAATATAACCAACGAAGTATATATTAGCAAAAGCCCACTTACAGAACGAAATTTGGTAGAGTCTGGTATACGAATCTGGGGTGAAGTCTGGTAGCACGAATCCTGCTATTTCAACGAAGTCTGGCAGTAAATCGATTGCACGAATCCTTTCTAAGTCTCGCACACGCTGGATCATAACTGTGCACGGTGAAAAATCCTGCAGCAGAACTCCTGGACTACGTCGCAACTTGCGCAGGACTTTGGCTATGAATCTGCTAGAATTTCCGCAGCACTTTGTCGCGAAGAAATGTTGCTTTTCTGACTGTAAATTTCGAAATGGTGTGAGTAATTCTGTGGTCGTCCTCTGGTATTTATAGGCGCAGAGGTGAGTAAGTCGAGCGTCCGCCATTAAAGGCTCTTAATTCCCTCATTACGTCGACTGTTACAAAATCGTTAACGTAGGCATTGATTTGGGTGAGTAAATCGATCATTAATACCCTAAATCGGCCGTTACAGCGTGAAGTCTGCCTTGCACGCGTGAGACATCTCTTCGAATTTTCACGGTGAAGCTTTCTGTTCAAGAATCTTGCTTCGCGTCGAGAAATCTGAATTTTTCGTGGAGAAGATGAAGTCTGCGTCGCTGCTGAATTTGCGTTGCTGCTGAATTTGCGTCGCTTCTGAATTTGCGTCGCTGCTAAATTTGCGTCGCTGCTGGTTTGCGTCTCTGCTGAATTTGCGTCGCTGCTGGCTTCTTTTCAAGCTCAACAACTGATCTTTAGCGTTAAGTCCAATTGTTGTCGTCTCAACTTACTCAAGCGGCACCGTTTTGATATCGTTGTAAAGCACCTGCTGATTCAAGATAACCGTAGCTATCTGCTGGTTTTAATCATCGCACAAGCCATCTGCTGAATCTTTAGCGCGAAGGCAAAACGCTGTCGTATCGACTTATTCAAACGACATCGTTTTGCTATCGCTAAACTCCAAGTACCAACTGCTGAATTAGCGATCAGCCGGCTCCGTGCTAATTTATCACAAAAATCCCTCGCTGCTGGTTTCATACGAAACACTAAAACACAGTGTTTCAACTTAACGAAACGACGTCGCTTCACTTTTACGATTGGTTTCCCAAACCAGCAGCTGGTCACTCTAAACTCACGCATCTGCTGATCCAGCAGTCAATCACTC
>KV014885.1:47847-58011 GCA_001598015.1 Dorcoceras hygrometricum
GGCGCCAACTCAATACTGAAGTCGATCTCGCGTCGAGGAGGGAATCCAGGAATCTCATCTGGAAACACGTCGGGAAACTCTCGAATGACAGGGATGTCACGGAACTCTAATCGCTGCTCTTGGGAACTATCAAGTGCATAAATCATGAATCCTGCATTACCTAGCGATAGCAGGCTAAACATCTCCATAGCGGACACTAGGGGAATCTTCGACCTCGAATCCGTGCCGTAGAAATCCCACCTCTCACCCGTATCAGGGCGAAATCTCACCACACCATGGAAGCAATCAACGGTAGCCTTATAGCTAGATAACACGTCCATTCCCAAAATACAGTCGAAATCTCTAATCCCCAACACAATCAAGTTGGTTACCAAAACATGCTCCTCAAACCTAATCAGGCAATCTACAACTACCTCTCGAGACCACAGGTTCACACCGGTAGGAGTAGACACAGAAACAACATCACACAGTGGGGAAGAACTCAACCCACGCTCAAACACAAACATTTCAGATATGAAAGAGTGTGATGCACCAGTGTCAAACAAAACTCTCGCAGGATAATCATAAATAGAGCATGTACCTCTAATCACCATGCCCGGAGTCTCCTCAGCCTGATCTCCTGTCAAAGCGTTCGCCTGCGCCTGCTGGGGAATCTGAAACGGGAGTCGGGAAGGTCCTCCAAAACGCGACTGCTCACGAGGCTGAAAACTAGGTCGCTGGGACTGAGCAAAAGGCTGCTGTCGCTGAGATGAACCACTAGCGGAACCCTGCTGCGACTGACCAGTAGACCGCCCTCCAATCGAAGGACACGATCTAGCAAAGTGTCCCGGCTGACCACAAAGGTGGCAGAGTCCTCGAACTCCTCGACACTGCGAAGTCTCATGCCTCCCTCCGCACTGACTACAGAATCCGCCTCCAGAACCACTGCCAGAACCACTGCCAGAACCAGAGCTCACTGACCCCGAAGAACTCGAATGGCCTTTCTTCTTAAACTGCTTCCCTCTAGGTCTAAACTGCTGGCGACTTGACTGCTGTGATCCTTGCGGAGATTGATACGATTGCGACACCACCGGAGCTGGCTGAGAAGCACGCGCGGTCTTCTGATGCACTGGAGCCTCAGGATCCATCAAACTCTCCTCGATGTCCACTGCATTGTTCACAGCATCCATGAAAGTCGCCGGGGACCCAGACAGCACCATCCGATACAGGTCAGGTCTCAAGCCCTTCAAAAACTTGTTCCTCTTTGTTCGCTCTTGGTTCGACACAGCTGGCATGTACACTAGAAGCGCAGAAAACCGCCTCGCATACTCGGCCACACGCATATCACCTTGCTTCAGGTTATCAAACTCACGTTCCCGACTAGCGAAGTAGGACTCTGGGGTGTATTCGCGTCAAAAGGCCTCGCAGAAAACATCCCAAGAGAGCACCGTCCCACTATCTCGGAGCATCCTAGAAGTACTCCTCCACCAGCGCTGAGCATCATCTCGCAGCTGCAGCACTGCCAACTTCAGTCTCTTCTCTGGAGCATACTCCAAGGTATCAAACAGCTCCTCCATCTGAACAAGCCACGCCTCAGCCCTAGAGCCACCCTCAGTACCAGTCAACGTCGGTGGGTTCGTCCGCTGGAATCGGGCTAAGACTAACTCCATTCCTCCTATCTGCCTAGTGACGTCCTCAACCTGGGCGTCATCATCACTACCTGCTCTAGACTCCTCCTCAGAACGTCTAGCTCTCCTATCTCTTCCTCGTCTCGGCGGCATCTAATCAAGCCTAGAGGTAAGATCTCACAGCAGATAAAATAACAAGGCAGATAATAGATCACATAAGTCACAGAGGCAATCAAAATCAAATCAAAACTCCGTGCCTAGACTCAAGTGTGATCAAAAGAAATCGAGCTTATCCCAGTTTAAGCTCTGATACCAAAAATGTCAGGCCCCGTGCTAATTACCAACAATTAACACAAAATAAGCGCATAATTACGGAAGCTTAAAATCAGGGCTTAAAAATTTTTCGAAATACAAAGGCCTGAACTTCAAATCATACGTTCAAAATATTCGATATTCAAAATAGAAGTTTACTCAACTCGATACAGCAAGTAACCACATAAATCAATTCAAAAGATAGATCCCCAAATACATGATAACACGGGGCATCCCCCGGTTCAATACATATCATAAGTAAACTGGGACTCAGGGATGCGGGGATCGACCAACTGAACTTCCACTCGGTCCAGCTTGGTTACCTGAAACTCCTGCAAATGGGTAACACAGACCCAAACAACAAAAGCAGGAAAAGAAAATACGAGGTCAAGCCTCAGTACGAAGAGCTATCAAAGCAGTAAACATGCAACAAGCTATAATCAAAGCTATGAATGCATGAGGGCTATCAAAAAGTCGGATAGCTAGCCCAGTCTATCAACTGGCAACTCAAATCAAGCCTCTATACCACGCACAGCCAATCAGCCGGTGGAAATCATCGGTCCGTGATCATCGGGGCCCGTCAGCCCATCACAGCTCGGTGGTAGACACTCGAATCCGGTAGTCACCACTCCGACGATAGCGTTGGACTTTTCGGACACGGACTCACAATAGGGCCAGACCAAACTGGCACTAGACCAGTCTATCAACTGGCAACTCTAATCAAGCCTCTATACCACACACAGCCAATCAGCCGGTGGAAATCATCGGTCCGTGATCATCGGGGCCCGTCAGCCCATCACAGCTCGGTGGTAGACACTCGAATCCGGTAGTCACCACTCCGACGATAGCGTTGGACTTTTCGGACACGACTCAACAGTCGGCCAGTCACAACGTGGCACCCAATCAGGTAAATCAATTCAATCTGTCAAAGGCTCAATATGTATGCATGATGCCAATCAATATCAATGCTCAATACGTAAAACAGAATGTAATTCAATCCTTCAACATACTGATTCACGTAATTCACCATCGCAAGATTCACAACATCAATCACAGCATGTTTATGCCTAAAGCTGCTAAGAGCTGCTCAATTCGTACCTCAATTTCTCAATTTACCTAACCGATTCTCCTGGCTCAAATCACGCAGCAGGAACTTCCTGGAAGCTCAAATCTGTTACAACATAACTTAAAATCTTAGCTCAATCTCTTCATAAGTACGCTAATCCTACGGCCAGAAGTCTAATTCAATTCCTATACTTCTACGCAGGCATTAACTACTAACAATTGAGCTCAAACTACAAGAAAAGCTCACCCAAAAGCTCAAAAGAACTAACTGCTGAATTCACGCAACGAAACCAGCAATTCACGAACGAGCAGGGCCTTCGGGATTTCTCAACTCGACGCTCCTATCTTCCAAACTAGCATCAATGGAAAGAGCAAGTTTCAAGGAGTCCAGCGTCACCAAGAATGTCAAAAACGAAGGCTGGAATCAACGGAAAAAGGCAATAGAACACGACGGTGAACAGTAGCTCGACGAGGGTTAGAGAAGAAGGGATAAGATATGGTTGGTTCAAAATATCTCTAAGTGTCGAACGACACTTCTACTTATAATCTCTCAATTCCAACATCTGCTGATTATCTAAGCAGTCGACGAAACCAGCAGGAAACGATCAGCAGATACCAATTCTTTCTCTTCAATAAAATCAGCAGAAGCAAACAAAAGCATTCGCGTGAAAGCACTTCAATACGACACCGTTCCAACTAATCTAAACGACGCCGTAGCACGAAACCAGCAGACAACATCTCTCGCGCAAGCAAAACAACCAACTGCTGACCACAGCTCTATCTCCAAAACATTCTATCTGCTGGTCGCGAGAAATCTCTCAAAACGACGACGCATCTACTAAACCAAACGACGCCGCTTCACAACGCTTTCGCACAAGCGCGCCTGCTGATCAGCAGTAACCAAAAACAACGCAAATGCAACCAGCAGCAATGGATACGTCACGCCTACGCCATCATATCTAACGACAGCTCTCGCGACAATTCTCAAACCATCTGCTGAACGTTACTCACCAGCGCAACTGCTGAATTCAATAGTCAACACTCCCAAAATGTTGACTTACACGCGTCGCTTCCTCGCTCATTCTCGCGCTAAACGCAATATCTACCAGCAGAAACTTCAACTCGAACCAAAACCAGCAGATCTTCATACGTCACGCTGATGACATCGCTGCTGCTACAAAATTCACCAGCACGAGCTACAGTAACTTTGACCAGCGTTGACTTTAACCAAAAATCGATATTTCTCATTCTTAACTAGCGCTGCTGCTGAGGTAATCGGCAGGAACCATATTCTTAACGCAAATTCTCAAAACACACGAAAATAATCTCAAATCCAAACAATTAATCACAAATCTAACTTCTCAATCCTCACAGTTTCACTCTCGTGCCATCAACTGCTGATCAGCTTTCACCAACAGGCGCTACTGCTGAATTTCGACCACCTGTTGATTTTCGACCAGCAGGTTAAATATTTTTTAGTTTTTTTTTTCGGGTTTTCACATCCCTCCCACCTTAAAAGAAGTTTCGTCCTCGAAACTTTGGTTAGTCTGATTATCGAAAAGGTAGGGATATTGGCTTCGCATATTTTCTTCCACTTCCCATGTGGCTTCTCTTTCGGTGTGGTTGGACCACTGGACCCTGACATAAGGGATCGTTCTTCGTCGGAGTACCTGGTCCTTTCTATCCACGATTCTAATCGGGACTTCTTCATAGTTCAGTCCTTGGGTCAGATTTCCTTCCACAAGGAGTGGCCCTTCATCAAGAAGATGACTAGAGTCTGAGATATATCTCAATAGTTGAGATACATGGAAGACATTATGGATTCTTGACATATTGGGTGGCAAGGCTAGTCTGTAGGCAAGTGTTCCTACTTTTTCCAATATCTCGAAGGGTCCAACATACCGGGGGTTTAACTTTCCAGCCTTATCGAATCGGACTACTCCTTTCATTGGTGAAACCTTAAGGTACACTTTTTCACCTACCTCGAAGGTCAAGGGTCTTATCTTTAAATCTGCCCAGCTCTTCTGTCGATCCTGGGCTGCTTTCAGTCTCTCCTTTATCATGGCTACCTTTTTCACTGTCTCTTGAACGAGCTCAGGCCCTGTGATAGCCTTTTCTCCAACTTCATCCCAATACAGTGGCGATCGACATTTCCGACCATAGAGGGCTTCGAATGGTGCCATCCCTATGCTGCTGTGGTAGCTATTGTTGTACGCGAACTCTATTAGGGGTAGATGTTCGCTCCAATTGCTACCGAAGTCTAATGTGCAAGTCCGCAGCATGTCCTCTAGGGTCTGGATGGTCCTCTCAGTTTGACCATCTGTTTGCGGATTATAAGCAGTACTGAGAGTAACCCTACTTCCCATGGCCTCTTGGAAGCTTTTCCAGAAACGGGATACGAACCTGGGGTCCCTATCTGACAGGATTCTTGTTGGAACTCCGTGCAGCCTGACGATGTTGTCCATGTACAAGGAAGATAGCTTATCCAAGCCGTAGTTCATTCGGACAGGCAGAAAGTGCGCGGATTTTGTTAACCTATCCACGATTACCCATATTCCATCGTGGCCTAGTCTTGTCTTCGGTAGACCAACTACAAAGTCCATGGATATGTTTTCCCACTTCCATTCTGGAATTTCCAGTGGTTGCAACAATCCTCCAGGTCTTTGATGTTCGGCCTTGACTTGTTGGCATACATGGCATCTTGCAACAAAATCAGCAACATGTCTTTTCATCCCATTCCACAAAAAGTGTTCCTTCAAATCTCTGTACATCTTTGTACTTCCCGGGTGGATTGAGAATTTGGACTTATGTGCTTCAGACATCACTTCCTGACGGAGGTTATCGACGTCGGGTACACATAGTCGTCCATTCATCCAAAGGATCCCATCTTGGTCCGTCCGGAAATTAGGCGATTCCCTTTCCTTGATCTGTTATTTCAGCCTCATCAAGTCGGGGTCTTGATCTTGCTTCATTTTGACCAATTCTCTCAGGCATGGTTGGGCTGAGAGCGATGATAATACCACCTTACTCATATTCTTCCGACTTAGCACGTCGGCCACCTTATTTGCTTTTCCTGGGTGGTAGTTGATCGTTAAGTCGTAATCCTTTAACAGCTCGAGCCATCTCCTTTGTCTCAAATTCAATTACTTCTGAGTGAATATGTACTTGAGACTTTGATGGTCGGTGAATACTTCGCACTTTGCCCCATAAAGATAGTGTCGCCAAATCTTTAGGGCAAAAACCACCGTAGCAAGCTCTAAGTCGTGAGTTGGGTAGTTGCGTTCATGCGTCTTCAGTTGCCTCGAGGCATATGCAATTACTCTGCCATCTTGAATGAGCACACACCCTAGTCCTTCTTTCGATGCATCGCTGTAGACGGTAAAGTCTTTGTCTCCCACAGGTAGCGTCAGAACGGGGGCAGATGCAAGCTTCGTCTTTAGAGTCTCGAAGCTTGTCTCACACTCTTCGTTCCAGTTGAACTTGGAGTTCTTCTGGGTGAGTTTAGTGAGTGGCAAGGCTATAGAAGAGAAGCTTTCTTCAAACTTTCGATAGTATCCGGCCAACCCCAAGAAACTTCTAACCTCTGTCACCGTCTTAGGTGCAGGCCAGTCCATTATGGCTTCTACCTTCTTTGGATCTACTGATACGCCAGCTTCGGAAATTATATGGCCTAGGAATGCCACACTCTTCAGCCAGAATTCGCACTTCTTGAATTTGGCGTACATTTGTTTCTCTCGTAGTGTCTGGAGAGTAATTCGGAGATGTTCATGGTGGTCTTCTTCGCTTGATGAATATACTAGTATATCATCTATGAACACGACCACAAATTTTTCGAGGAATGGTCTGAATACACGGTTCATGAGGTCCATGCTGGCCGCTGGTGCATTGGTTAGATCAAATGGCATCACTGTGAATTCATAATGACCATACCTTGTCCTAAATGCAGTTTTAGGGACATCCTCATCCCTGATCTTTAGCTGGTCATAGCCTGACCTCAAATCCAGCTTGGAGAAGGTTGTAGCTCCCTTGAGTTGATCGAAGAGGTCGTCAATTCTTGGAAGGGGATACTTGTTCTTGATTGTGATCTTGTTCAACTCTCGGTAGTCGATACACAATCTCATAGTTCCATCCTTCTTGTGATCTTGTCCAGCAGTTCCTGTAGTTGATCCTTGAGCTCCTTGAGTTCTGCAGGTGCCATTTGATAGGGTGCCTTGGATATTGGTGCCGACCCTGGCACTAGGTTGATCTCGAATTCAATCTCTCGATCAGGCACTTTTCCAGGTAAGTCATCTGGAAATACATCTGCAAATTCTTGCACCACTGGGATGTCTTCTATCTTGAGCTCGTCTCCTTCTTTTATTTCTTGGACCATTGCCAAGAAAACTTCTGCTCCGGTCTTCATGGCTGTCCATGCTTGGGCCGCAGAAAGTAGGGACTTTCTCTCCTTGTTCTTACCAAGATATATCAGCTCTTCCTGACTGAGGGTTTGGAGTTTCACGCTCTTACCTCGGCAATCCACTAACGCATGGTGCTTAGCTAGCCAATCCATCCCTAGTATGGCGTCAAACTCGACCATGTTGAGTTGTATCAAATTTGCGGAGAACGAATGGTCGCTTATCGAAATCTCACAGTTTCGATGGATCTTATATGTTTCAATAGTAGCATTGGTAGGAGTTGCTACTCTATAGGGTTCAGATAGAATTTCAGGCTCTAACCCTAACTTCTTAGAAAACCTCCTAGACACGAACGAATGCGTAGCACCACAATCAAACAACACATAAGCAGGCAGCTTGTTGATGAAAATGGTCCCTGTCACCACGTCGCTGGCGTTTTCAGCTTCTTCCTGTGTCATTGCGAACACACGAGCATTGGGCTTATCCTCCCTAGGCCTTGGCTTCCTCGGAGCCGCATTTCTCGATCCAGCTTTTGCGCCTTGGTTCTCAGGACAATCCACAATTCGGTGGCCCAACTTTCCACTCCTGAATCATGCACCGCTCTGCTTGCGACAGTCTCCAGGATGACGTTGGCCGTAGGTGGAGCAAGTGGGCAATGCCGGGTTACTCTGTGTAGGAGCTGAGCCGCGGTTGTTGAAGTTTGGCCGCTTGTTCCTAGGCCCACCTTGCGAAGTCTGAGCATTGAGGGGGCGCTTGTTTTTGTTGTCCGCTTCCCGCCTCTTTATGTCAGTCTCAGCACGGATTGCAGCTCCCATCATGTCTTCAAGACTCGTGGCTTGGTAAACTGCGAGGGCTGACTGGATACGGCTGTTTAGACCTTTCTTGTATCGGTGCATCTTTAGAGTGTTATCCACCATAGTCGTTGGGACGTAGGTGCCCAACGAATTGAACTTGGAGGTATACTCTACAACCGACATGTCTGCGGTCTGAGTGAAGGTCTCAAACTCGTTGAGCCTCTGCATTCGTACTTCCATGGGAAAGTACTGTTTGAATAATGCTTCTCGAAACCTCTGCCACGTCATAGCTTGTCCATTGGCAGTCATGGTGGGCTCGACTGCTTCCCACCATTTCCCAGCTTTACTGTCGAGGAGTGGTGTTACCACATCCACTTTGACTGCGTATGGGACCTCCAGAAGTCGAAGTTGCATCTCGATGTTCTTCATCCAAGTCTGAGCAACTTCTGGGTCGTGGCTCCCATCGAAGGTGGGGGCTTTATTCTTACGGAGGGACTCGTAATAGAACTTCGTTCGACGGGTTGGAGGGGGAGGAGGTGGAGCTTGGTTGTGGTTGGGACCAACCAACCCTTGAAGCGTTGTGGCAATCATTGTAGCTATTGCCATTAGGTATTCTCTGCTAAGACCAGTTCCGTTGTTTGAGGGCCCTTCTCCTCCATTGTTCCTGTCGCTTCTACGATCGCCTGCCATATTCTGTCATAGGGAGTCTTTATTAAGAACGGAGGTATATAACTGTGAAAGGTCGAGAATAAGATATCTTGAAGGCTAAGCAATTTATTTGAGTAGAAAGATGAATTGAATACAAAGCTACAATATATCCTATTCATCATCTATCTCTCCCTCGCCTAGAGGAATATCCCCAATCTCTTCCTCTTCCAGTTCTTCTTCCGGTTCTTCTTCCGGTTCTTCCTCCCATTCCCCATCGAATGGAGCAGGGGCATTGTTAGCTTCTTGGAGACCGTGGATGGTTTGGAGTAGGCTATGCTTCTCATCCACTAGGGCCTCGATGATCAAGTGTTGAGTTTGCATCGAGTCTTCGGCTTCGTGGATGCGAGCCTGGAACTTCTGATGGCACTCTACATGGTTTTCTCTAACTTGTTGTTTCTTAACCTTCATCTTTTCAATATTCTTGGACATGCTAAGGCCTATCTCGGTCAGTCCGGCAATGACCTTATGTGAGGCTTCTAAGGCTACTTGCGTTTCTTCAAGTTCCTTCTTCGTGGCGGCCAATCCTCGTCTCTCAGTGGCTAACTGGGCTCTAAGGCGCCTAATTGTGCGGTCTTGGTTATCGAGGGCAATTTGTTTCATACGGAGGGCAGCCGCAGCATGAGTACGGGGAACAGAAGGGGACATTTCCTAAAAACGAGGATACGTCCAAAAATACAAAGTCGTGAGGTTAATCCATAAACAGAAGATACTAACCATAGGGATTTCAGAACAGCTGACGGAACTGAAATCGGAGTCCTGTACAAAAAGTTATTAAAATTTTAAACAAAATGGCAAAGTATGTTTTCGGAGGGCAGCACTGGTCTTTCGCCAAAATCGGAAATTCTTCCTGGACCTTGAAAATTTCCGATTTAGTTTCCCAGCTGGATTATGAACCTGGTGAGCTCTGATACCACTAAAATGTCACGCCCCGAGACCGAGACTCATGACATCGGCAATATTAACCAATTTAAAAATTGTAAAACATTAAGCCATCATAACATAGCTCAAACCAGTCTATTACATATCCAAAATAATATCGTTTTTGCATCGGAAAATCAGAGACATAGCGGAAGCGAAAAATTTAAAATGTAATTACATCAACAAAACGAAATCTTCACCAGCACCAGAACTGATCTTGTTCTTCTTCTTCTACCTGCTCTTCATTCTTATCTGGGTGGAGAAGTAAGGGGTGAGTGTTTGGGGAAACACTCAGCAAGTGGGGGATACCATTCGAGCATACAAAATATACTTATACATATACTGAATAACAGATCTCATAACAGA
>KV014885.1:66843-81455 GCA_001598015.1 Dorcoceras hygrometricum
ACACATCAGTGTGGATCAAATCCAATAGGCCTTGAGCACGTTCAGGCTTGCCCGTGAAGGGTTGTTTAGTCATTTTTCCCTTGAGACAAGACTCACACGTTGGTAGGGAGTTAATATCAGACAAATCAAACATGTCACTCCTAACCAACTTGTTCATCCTATTCAAGAAAACATGACCTAGCCTAGCGTGCCAATGTTGTGCCGGGTTCAAGCTATCGTTTTTCCTTTTAATAGTTGTTGTATGTGTTTCCACATCACGAGTTGGAACTTCTTTTAAGGTGTATAGATCGTTTTCACGTTACCCAATTCCAATCAAACATTCATTATTGTATATATTGCAAATCGAATTGGAAAAATGAAAAGAATATCCATCACTATCAAGCATAGAAACAGAAATGATGTTCTTTATTAATTCGGGAACAAATAAAACGTTTCTCAATAACATCCTAAAATTTGAAGAAAGAAATAAATAAAAATCTCCTATAGCTATAGCAGCAACCCTTGCTCCGTTTCCAAGCCTCAAGTGGGTCTCACCCTCTCTAAGACGCCGGCTTCTTGTCATTACCTACAAATTGCAGATATGAGATCCACATCTGGTATCAAGTACCCAAGAAGTTGAATTAAGAGACATATTTATTTCAATGTAGAACATACCTTTTGCAGTTCACAACTGCTCGAGGTACTCCTTGCAGTTCCTCCTCCAGTGCCCAGGCTTGTGGCAGTTGTGGCAAACATCCTCATATTTACTTGGCATTGAAGTCCTTGCCTTTGGCTTCTTGGTGGGCTTTTCCTCCTTTGCAGGGGCAGAACGCTTCTTGCCCTTGCGTTTGGGTCCCTTCTTTCCAGAGGAAGAAGAGCCCAAAAGGAGGACGGGCTTATCCTTCTTTATGGTCCCCTCGAACACGACAAGCATGTTCACCACCTCTTCAAGGGTGGCTTCCAGCTTGTTCATGTTAAAGTTGACCATAAAGGGGTCGAATGCAGCAGTGAGGGAGAGGAGAACCAGATCCACAGACATCTCATGTAGAAGTGTGATATCAAGGCCCACTAGCTTCTCAATGAGCCCAATCATACGAACCCCATGCTCGCGGACCGAAGTCCCATCGCGCATGCGGCTCGTCATGAGCTCCTTGACAGTGGTGAACCTCTCAGTCTGAGAGTGCTCCCCATACTGCTCCTTGAGATGAAGGTGTATGTCAGCAGCATACACGGTCTTCTCAAAACGCCGCACGAATTTCGTTAGACATCGATGCTATCACATAGCACCGTGCCTTTAGCTCGTCGTCCCACCATTTGTCCAGCTTGGCCAGTTCCTCAGGACTGGCATCGGCAGGGGCTTCCTTCGGAGGGGTCTTCTCTAGCGTGTAGAGAAGTTTCTCCGAAGCCAAAACAATTTTGAGGTTTCGAAGCCAATCTTGGTAGTTCAAACCAGTGAACTTGTTGCTATCCAGTATAGCAGCAAGTGGATTTTTGATTGAAGACATTGTAATAGCAGTTTATACTGAAAAGAAAAAACATATATGCATTACAGACTATTTATGAAAAACTCTAAGACATAAAACGAGGTCATTTAGATTTATGAATTACCCTCCCACTATTTTAACGATTTCACTACCCTCTAACGAAATCGAGAAAGCAAGTTTCCTTAGTGGGTACACAGAGTCCAATCAAGAAATCATGGTCCCGAATAATATCAGCCAACGATGATCCTCAAAAGGTAGAGCCCAATTTCAACATGTGCAACCTCCATGTATTTACCTCACGTCCAGTAAGGGCCCAATAATATGACAACAATTACTATCACGTGTCAAGATGACCCATCAATGTTGAGTTGTGATGGACGGTCCCCTTAACGTCCCCAATAATATGAGCCAACGTTAAAGAGAGTTCCAGCCAACTCACAACGAGTGTCAATGATGTGTACAGCTTTCCGGCATACATAACTCCCTCAATAATATGAGTCGGGCCATGTATACGGGTAGCATCGACGTACACTCATTGTTGATGGAAGGTAGGAAATTTTAAACAATATTTAAATTCCCTTAGTTTATCGAATAAACTTTTAATATTGATATAAATTTTAAATCCAATTTTAAATGAGGGATTTTAATTTTGAATTTTGGTCTCAATAATTTTAAATCAAATTCAAAATAACGGATTAAACAGACATATATCATATATAATTGGGATGATCGATGAGCGAGAGCTATGCGATCTGTGGTTGCCAAGCACGGATCTAGGTCCAATCCTAGGTGACATGCAGTATGCAAATGCAATCCTATTATATAAGCTTCCAGTTTTACAAGTCTTTGGTTTTCAATATCTTTGATCATCATCTCCACCTCTTCAATAGGTCCTCCCACTGAGTCTAATATATACATTTAAATAGCCATGACAAATACGGGTACAATTTAAAGGGGTGGGAACGGGTCACAAACAGACCCACTTTGAAATGATATCAAAAATATTACAACCAAAAATTTGTAAAACCTAACATACACCTAACACATTGGACACGGCTCTCGATCATCCCAAAATACAATCAATTCAATTAATTGACATAAATAAAATAATCAAATCAAATTTGATATAATCCAACAAAATCGCATTTTAAATATAAAATCATATTTTATAAATAAAATCTTATTTTGTCATTTTTTAATTGCATCAAATTGGGCTTAAAACAATTTTAGGTCCAAAATCTCAACCAAAATGACCCAATATCAAATATTTGCCCGAAAACCCCTCGGGCCGCCCGAGACAGGCCCGAAAAACCCTAGAAATCAAAAAACAGTCGTCGCGATCCGAGCCAAAGCTCTGATACCACTGTTGGTGCAGCGGCGGATCCGGATCCCGCTCCCGGGGCGCAGCGGAAGATTTCAAAATTTTGCACAGGGAACGGTCAATACATAATGGATACAACAAATAAACATACATAGTATGTTTTATTTGGTACCTTGATGGCGTCTAGGAGCCTGGCTCCGACCAATTTCACGAGGAAATCGGCACTTCAACGGTTGGTGGTCGCCGTTCTCCTAATCCGGTCCACCATTGAAATCACGATCCCTTCGTCAGTCTGCACTAGAAAACGTGATGAATGTTTCACGGACGGAATCTCCTCGTCGAGACAGTCGTAACAAGTCCGACTGCGGCGACAGGCGACGGTGCGCGGCGGCGGGCGGCGGCGCAAGGGGGGGCGGTGGCCGAGAGGAGTACAGAGGGAGGGAGGCGGCTTGCTCTAGTGTTTTGTGTAGTTATGTTGTGTTTGTAATGAAACCCCAGGGCCCTTATTTATAGACTTCGTATGGGCTTGAACCGGTTTAATGGGCTTGGGTCGGGCCCAGGCCCAGGGTGAACATTCGTTTCAAGTCCATCACCGTGGCTCCATCATAATCCCGATCGACGATCAGATCGGACCGATCTACACAGTTTACAGAACTGAGTATTATGATGAAAAAACAATTTTTCGGACCACCTAGTCCAAAATAACAGTTTGGCCCCTGCAAGTTTCAAGAACAGTCAAACTAGCCCAAACTTTAGGAAAATTGCATTTTTACCCCTGTTTAATTTTAGGAAGTCGCACTTCCTTCCTTCCTCCTCCTATGCTCAACAAATTGAGCTTAATTTCCATGCGCAAATTGAGAAACCAGTACTTGTGTGACCCTCAATGGTTCAGGGATACAGCTAGCCGTGAGCCCACAACATGTGTCACTTCGAAAACCACATTTTAGGACTAGCCCATCGGATCATGGTAAAGCGTCTAGCAACATCGCCCCATGATCCCCTAGGTATCACTGATAGTGCCTGAAAGAACCAGTCGGTCATGGTTAGCGCACAGTACGGTCCTTTCAACATATATATCCCGATCAGATCAACGACCATTGATAAATCGAGAGTCGCTTAAGATCCAATAACCATGCATACATCTCGGAGATCAAATAGTGACATCACGTGTGTTACTAGGTAAACCCATTTACCTAAAACACATCTTGTACTCTGGTCAGAGATTTATCATACTATTATCTCCTCAGATAGCATAGGATATCCATGCACAAAGGCGAGCGGTGAATCCTCGACAACGAAGCATCGAATCCTACATGCATCGGGACCTCATCCAATCCCGCCACCTGATGAACCCAACAGTGTCGGTAAACGGGTCAAAGTGAGGCACCTATCATGTAGAGTCTCAATGACATTTCGAGTAGTGAGGGCTAATCTGTACAACCAAGACCTCAGACTTAATCCACTCGACAAATGGTAACCACTTGGAAAGTCCGAACGAGGGTAGTTCGATAGATCACCAGGTCACTATCCATCTGCATGCTCAGAACATCACAATGTTCCCTACCAATGAAACGTGGTACTTCACATCACATATACTAGTATCAAGCTCGGGTGGCCTTATCCTCATTTTGACGGCCCAATCGACTAGGAACGAGTTTAGAATACACAGTGACTATTATATGTGTTTCATGATAGCCATCATATCCACTATCACATCTAACATACACTATGGTGCATTCTAGGTCTTTATCCAACACAATTGTTAACATTATAAAATAATGAAGATAAAGAATGCCATATAAGAATACGAATTTCCTAAATAAATATCATTTTTCAAAGAGTCAACAAGAACCCACACGCCACAAGTTGGCTAGTTGGGCACCTACTCTAACACTGGTTGGCCATGTGGGCTGTAAAAGTGTGATGCCAGATCTTAACGGGTAATACTATCTCTGCTAGGAATAGAACCGACGTTAGGGTAAGGGGTAAGACTGATCTCCAAGGGAAATGAGACAACACCAGCAGCTAGACAAACATCCTCCTCAGACTCATGGGCATAACAGCCAGAACCTAACGCACATAATAGGTGCACTCTGTGCTACCACATTATAAGGAAATAAAGTTGCACCTTGGCTAACAGATATAGCTTTTGGCCTAGTGGTAAGTGTTTGATCCTAACAATTACCTTTACCGATGATCATTCTAGGTATGGGTATTTATATTTAATGAAACATAAATCTGAATCCTTTGAAAGGTTCAAGGAATTGAAGAATTAAGTAGAAAACCAACTTGGCAGAAGTATTAAAGCACTTCGATCTGATCAAGGTGGAGAATACTTAAGCACTGAGTTTTGGATTATCTCAAGGAAAATGGGATTCTCAGTTAACCCCTCCAGGGACACCACAATGGAATGGTGTAGCGGAGCATCGTAATCGAACCCTGATGGACATGGTTTGATCTATGACAAGATTTACTGAGTTTCCACCCTCGTTTTGTGGGTATGCGCTCAAAACGGCTATATTGTTATCTAACAATGTCCATAATAAAACATTATAAAAGACTCAATATGAGATATGTATGGGTAAACATCCCAAGTACTCGTACTAGCGAGTATGGGGATGTCTTGCTTACGTGAAGCAGACAGTGGGAGATAAGCTGGATAATAGATCCATCTTATGTTACTTCATGGGGTATCCAAAGAACTCAATTGGATATTTCTATCATCCTACGGAAAAAAAGGTGTTTGTTTCTAGAAATGCCACTTTTTGGAAAAGGAATGTCTATTGGATAGAAAAGGCAAGATGATGTAACTTGAAGAAATTCGAGATCAACCCGAAGCAAGTATTGTACCAACCACACCTCAAGAACTAGTAATTGAGGTACATGCTACTAGGAGATCTAAAAGGATCCCTAGACCTCCTGTCCGATACGGTCTTCTTCTTGAAGAGGATCAAAGTGATGCTACTGTTGTATGCGATCCAAGAAACTTCAAGGAAGCAATTTCAGATGCCGATTATTCGTTATGGCTTGAGGCCATTCAGTCTGAAATAGACTCTATGCACACAAACCAATTTTGGCCCTTGGTAGATCCTCCTGAAGGAATTGTTCTGATAAGGTGTAAATGGATTTACAAGAGGAAACTTGGGCTTGATGGGAATGTGCTGACCTCCAAGGCGCGATTGGTGGAAAAATGTTACACTCAAAGACAAGGTTTTTACTACGATGAAATCTTTTCACCAGTCTCTATGTTCAAGTACATAAGATTCTGCTGGCCATACCTGCATGGTATGACTATGAGATATGACAGATGGATGTAAAGACTGCATTCTTTAATGGAAACATTAAGGAATATATCTATGACGCATCCTGGGATTCACATCCGATGGAAGCGAACATAAAGTATGTAAGCTTCAGAGCTCAATTATGGTCTCAAGAAGGTATCAAGAAGTTGGAACCTTATGTTCAATGAAACAATCAAAGAATATCATCAAGAAACTGGAGGAACCGTGTGTGTACAAGAAGGTTGTAAAGAATGTTGTGACATTCCTCGTACTTTATGTTGATGACATTATACTCATTGGGAATGACGTAGGAATGATGCAGTCAACAAAAGTATGGCTCTCCATGAAGTTTTTGATTATGGACTTGGGTAAGCATCTATATTCTAGGAATACAGATCCATAGGGAATATCAAAGAGGATGCTCGGACTCACCCAAGCAACCATCAACACCATACTTAAGAGTTTCTTTATGGAGGAGTCAAAAAGAGGAGATATACCTATGTGTCATGGGGTCACTCGGTCCAAGTCGATGTCTCCAAAGACCGACGAGGAGATATAGATGATGACACATGTGTCATATGCATCGGCTATAGATAGCATAATTTATGGTATGATATCTACTTGCCCCGATGTGGCCTATGCTCTAAACTCACGAGCAGATATCAAATGAATCCCGGTCAATTGAATCGGAAGGCCATGAAGGACATTCTTAAGTATTTGAGAAGGACTAAGATTATTTTCATGGTTTATAGGGGTGGATAATTGATGTTGAAAGGCTATACAGACTCTAACTTCCAAAGTGATGTGGATGACTCGAAGTCAACCTCTGGATTTGTATCCAGACTCAATGGAGATGTTGTCACTTGGAAGAGTTTCAAGCAGGATACCACTGCGGATTAACCACTATGGCTGAGTACATGTAGCATTAGCTCCTGCTAAGGAGGCCGTTTGAATGAAAAATTACGTCCAAGAGTTGGACGTAATTCCAGAAGTAGTTGGTCCAGTACCGGTGTACTGTAAAAACACGGGTGCCGTTGCTCAAGTAAAGGATCCAAGGTCTCATCAGTGATCCAAACATATAATGAGAAAGTTCTACATTATCCGGGAATTGTGGGAAGAGGAGACATCGTTGTCAAAAGAGCCACCTTTACAGAAAACATCATTGATCTACTTACGAAGCCTTTACCAGGATGGTTATTTGAAAAATACCGCGAAGTAATGGGATTATGTTTGATGACTAGTTGGCTATAGGGCAAGTGGGAGATTGTTAGAATAGGTGCCCAGCTAGCCAACTGTTGACGGTGGGCTTTGTTGACCCTATTATAAAAAATATCTTTATTCATTTATGTAATTTATATTTATTTTGGAATTTTTTTATCTTTGGTTTATTGCACAAATTATTTGGATAAATACCTTGAATATACATTAGTGTCTGCTAGATGTGATAGTGGATTGTATGACTATTATGAAACACATCTAATAGTCACTATGCATTCTAAATTAATTATTAGTCGATTGGACAGCCCACAATGAGGATAAAGGCCTCCTAAGTTTGAGACTAACATATGTGGTGAAAAGTACCATGTTTCAATGGTAGGGAACATAGGGATATTCTGAGCATGCATGATGGATAGTGACCTAGTGATCTATCGAACTGCTCTCGTTCGAACTTTCTAAGTGGATACCATTTGTCAAGTGGATTAAGTCCATGGTCTTTCTTGTACATGATTAGTCCTTAGGAATCTAAACATCATCAAAACTTTGCATGATAGGCACCTCACTTTGACCCGTTTACCGAATCCGTGAGCATCATCAGGTGGCGGGATTGAGTGAAGTCCCGATGCATGTAGGATTCGATGCTTTGTTGTCAAGGATTCATCGCTCGTATTTGTGCATGGATATCCTATTCTATCTGAGGAAATAATACTGTGACAAATCTCTGGCCAGAGAACTAGATGTGCTTTAGATAAATGGGTTTACCTAGTAGCACATGTGATGTAACTATTTGATCTTCAAGATGTATGCATGGCTGTCAAATCTCCAGTGACTCTTGATTTACCAATGATCGTGGATTCAGTTGGGTGACCGTACTGTATGCTAAAAATGACCAAATGGTTCTTGCAGACATTATCAGTGATACCTAGGGGATCATAGGGAGATGTTTAGACGTTTCAACATGGTTCAATGGGTAAGTCGTGTTTTTTCCGAATCGCAATAGGTTGTGAGCCCATGTCTAGCTATATAACTTAACCATTGAGGGTCACAAAAGAACTGGTTTCCCGATTCCTGTACGGATATGAGCTCAAAGTTTTGAGCATGGTGGAAGGGAAAATTTTGAGTATGACTTCCAAAATGAGCAGTGAGTAAACCTGCCATATATATATTTAATGGTCCGAAATTTGATTTTGCATCATAATAATCAGTTTTGTAAAAAAGCATATCGACTATATCTGATCGTCGGTCTGATTATGATGGCACCACAATCGTTGAGTCGAAACTAATTTGCAGCATTTGAATCAAAACGAATGTGCAGCATTTTATTCGAAACGAAAGTGCATAGTTTGAGTCCAACTCAAACTCTATCTCTACATCTATAAATAGGGCATTGGGGAGACATAAACCAATCCATCGATTATTGAATCATAACTCTATACTTCTGTAATGCCCAGAATCATTAAGAAGAGGATTAGTTGAGTAATTTCGACATTTAAGAATTTGATGAAGTTTGATTATGAGCTCGGATTTCTTCTGGAAGTGTTGGGTGATTCAGGAACTGTGTATTG
The DNA here is from genome assembly GCA_001598015.1 of Dorcoceras hygrometricum. NCBI lineage: Eukaryota > Viridiplantae > Streptophyta > Magnoliopsida > Lamiales > Gesneriaceae > Dorcoceras > Dorcoceras hygrometricum. The sequence goes on from KV014885.1 coordinate 75,692, forward strand.
TTAAATCGTGCTAAGTGTGAGAACCAGACGAAGTAACCAGGCGAAGCGATTTGATAAAATCAGCAGCAGGTTACTGTAGCTCGCGACTGGTTGTATTTTGAAAATCAGTTGAAGCGTTATTTTTGGTTACAGCTGGAAGCATACGCGAATAAAAGAGTTAATAAGAAAGCGCCACGTGTTGGTTACTACACGAGGAATCAGCAGCAAGAGTTCCTTACGCATCTGCTGGTTTATGTACCTGCTGGTTGATGATGTATCGGCTGATTGATGATGACGTAGGTGCGACGTCGTCGTGTTGATAATAAACGCAAACCAGTCGAGGTGAAAATGGTTCCAGCTGAGAGAATAATGCGACATCGTTTTGACTTATGACTATGAGCTTCGATACGATGTCGTTTAGCAACCAGGCGAGGAATTGGAACTCAGTCGATAGATTGTTGTATCTGCTGGTTATCCAGTCGAGGGAACAATGCGACACCGTTTTGATTATAAACAGGAAATATTGATACGATGCCGTTTCGACTAATGTTGCGAAATCAGCCGTTGGAATAAGAGAGCGACCAGCTGCTGGTTTCTTTTAATAAAGGTAGTACCAGCTGATGACATGTAACGACGTCGTTGGAATTAGTTATAACGACTTCGTTTTGAGTTTCGAAGTGTTGCGACTGGATTCATGTTGCGACTGGATTCATGTTGCGACTGGTTTCTACTACAGCTGGTTGTTGCTTCTGCTGAAGAACAAGAGAATGATATTCGAACAGCAACTCAGGACGATCAACAGCAGTTGAGGAATCTGTTTATCGTTATCCACTTTCGAAGCGGTGGGAGTATATCTTGTTTGAATACTCAGCATGACACGTGGAACTCGAATTGAACACGTTGGAAATGCTGCAGAGCCACAGAAATCGTTGTCTATAAATAAGAGTGAATTTGAAATGCTGAGAACATCTTGATTTCAGCTATCGACCTTTGATCTTGAGAGTATCTCCGGAAGTGAGGAACAGAGCTTAAGAACACTGATTGAAGTATTTGAAAACAGAGGAACAAAGGTATAATGTGACAGAAGAGTCAGGAACTAGATTACTCGAGAATGATATTTCTTGAGTATTCCGCTGAAATCAGATACATATTTGATTAATGTTCTTGATTTAGAACTGTTCTTGAATTAGAACTTGAGTTATGTGTGTGTCGATCCATCACAGGTAGTGGATCTTTTATATTTGCATGAGTTTGCATATTGAAGAAAATTGAATTGATTCTAATGCCCAGGAGTGAGTTGGCTTGATTTTCGAAGCCGGAGATGGTTCCGATAGATGAATATTAATGTCAAGATCGGATACGAATCTTGATGGCGTTGAACTGATTTGGAATCAATTCTGAGATCGAAGAAGAGAACTAGAATCATTTCATGTCATTGCATTTGTTTTACAGTTGATAAACTGTTGTGCATTTTATTGTTATTATGCGTACCTGCTGATTATACTGAGATGATTCTCACCGGAGTTTTCCGGCTGTTGTTTTGTTTCGTGTGTGTGCATGACAACAGGAAGAAGGACCTAGTGGTGGAGCAACCAAGAATAGTGATGAACACCTACCTAGACGCTGGAACAACAGCAGGAAGAATAAAAACCAGCTGATAGTCTAGATGTTTGGACAGTTGGTCGTAGGTTGCTCAAGTCTGGTTTTTTATATAAGATATAAGCGTGTACTAGTGAACTTAGCTTGTAATCGCTATAAACCATGAAGCATTTGTATAAAAATGAATACTATTGTCGATACAAGCTGAACCTTTGTGCTTCTACTGATTTACGCTTCTGCTGGTTGAAAAGTTTTTTTTTAGTAATTTATGTATGAACCAGATTAGATTTGTTAAACTTGTTTAGTTTAAATGAATAACCCACTGATTAATATTAGAGGATTAATTGTGAGCAGAGAGCCTCACAACAGGTGGTATCAGAGCGTTACTACATCAGTGAGATCATTGAACTAGATGAGTGGGGTAGATCGAGTTCTTCCTGATTGTTTAGATTATGAATTGCATGCTTGTGTGGTATATGTCTTACTGCTTTTGAATTTATATCACATGAGTCTTGTGAATAAATGGTAAGAATATATCTAAGAATTATGAGAATTACATGCGTTGGAAGTGATTAACAGCATGTATTGAGTGAAGTATGAATCAGCACTCGATCTCTTGAGCAGCAGTACATTAATGTATGCTAATCAGAGGAGGGACTGAGATTGATTTGTTATTTCTTGATGAGACATGATAAACATGTCTGTTTAATTCCTAGATATGCCTCCTCGAAGAACCACGAATCGGCAGACAGAACAGGGTAGTACATCTACTGCGGTTTTGAATGCAGCTGCTACTCCAATGGAGACTTTGTTGAAACGTTCAGTCGTTTAAACCACCGACGTTGACAGGAACAGAAAGTGTTATTGATTGTGAAAACTGGTTAGAAGATATTGAGCAGTTATTCGAAGCACTTGATTACACTGATGAGCGTCGGGTGAAACTGATTATACACCAATTGCATGGTATAGGGAAAAGCTGGTGGGTGGCAACAAAGAAAGCGCTTGAAAATCAGGGTACTGTGATTACATGGGCAGTATTCCGAACGGCTTTCTATCAAAGGTTCTTCCCAGTTTCTTATAGGAAGGATAAAGGAGTGGAATTTGCGAACTTGCGACAAGGGCAGTTGAATATAGAGGATTACGTTGCCAAGTTCACAAGTTTACTGAAATTTGCACCACATGTTGCTATGAGTGATGAAGCACAAGCGGATCAATTCATTAATGGATTGAATCCAGATGTATTTACCTTGGTAAATAATGGAAGACCAAATACTTTTGCTGATGCGTTGAACCGAGAAAAAGGAGCAGAAGCTGGATTATTAAGGCAGCGAAGAGAACAATTTGTGCCAGCAGCAGCCAAAGCAGCAGAGAACCACAGATTCCACCACCCCCTCGTTTTGATGCTGGAAGCAGCAGCAGTGGGAAAAAGAAAAGTTTCTTTAAAGGAAAAGGGAAACAATTCAAACGATCTGGAACCAGCAGTTCTTCCAGATCGAGCAATTTTAAACAAATGCAAACTGGACAACAAGCTGGCGATTATTGTACCAAGTGTGGAGGGAGACATGACACAGAACAATGTAGAGGAGTGTCTGGTCTCTGCCGTATCTGTAATCAGCCGGGACATTTCGCAAGAATATGTCCTCAGCGTAATTCTGGGAATTTCCAGAATTCAGCAGCAGCAAGAACAATGCTAACACCAGAAAGGCAAGCCTCTTCTGTACATTCTTATCAACCTCAAAATCCGCAACAAAGTAGACAAGGAGGAAGCCAGACAGTGAGCCAACCTCCTAAGCAGCAAGCAAGAGTGTTTGCATTGATTGAAGAGCAAGCACAGGCAGCCCCAGATGATGTTATTGCAGGTAACTGCTACTTGTGCAAATTTCCAGCTTATGTCATAATTGATACTGGTGCATCACACACCTTCATCTCTGAGAATTTTGTTGTAGCACATAAGTTGTCTGTTGAACCCTTAGCTGAAATAGTATCGGTTTCTTCACCTCTGGGGAAAGGAATGTTATCGATCACTGCTGTTAGAAATTGTATGTTACAGTTTGAGGGTCACGCAATTGAAATTGATTGTGTTGTGCTCGGATTATCTGATTTTGATTGTAAAGAAAGATGGATCAATGAGGCTATGTATCGATTACCGGCAATTGAACAAGGCAACGGGTAAAGAATAAATATCCTTTGCCACGAATAGATGATTTATTTGATCAGTTACAAGGTTCGACAGTGTATTCAAAGATCGATTTGAGATCGGGATATCATCAATTGCGAGTAAGAGATGAAGACATATCAAAGACTGCCTTTCGAACAAGATACGGTCACTATGAGTTTGTGGTTATGCCTTTTGGATTGACTAATGCACCAGCAGTGTTCATGAGTCTAATGAACCGAGTCTTCCAAAGATATCTTGATGATTTCGTGATTGTATTTATTGATGATATTCTAATCTATTCGAAGAATTTGAATGATCATGCGAGTCATCTTTGAACAGTTTTGCAGACTTTGAGAGATGAGAAATTGTATGCTAAACTGTCGAAATGTGAGTTTTGGTTACAACAAGTTGTATTTCTTGGGCATATTATCTCTGGAGCTGGAATTTCAGTTGATCCCAGTAAGATAGAGGTAGTAATCAATTGGCCTATACCAAAATCTGTGCCTGAAATTCGAAGTTTTATGGGTCTTGCAGGGTATTACCGAAGATTTATTCAGGATTTCTCAAGTATTGCAAAGCCTATAACTCAGTTGACACAGAAAAATGCTCCCTTTGTTTGGTCAGAAGCATGTGAGATTAGTTTTCTTGAATTGAAGAAAATATTAACTACTGCACCAGTATTGACAATTCCTTTGGGTACTGGTGGATTTGTAGTATATTGCGATGCATCTCACCAAGGATTGGGGTGTGTTTTGATGCAGCGAGGTCATGTGATTGCATACGCCTCAAGACAGTTAAAACCGTATGAAATTCGATATCCAATTCATGATCTTGAATTGGCAGCCATCGTGTTTGCATTGAAGATATGGCGACATTATTTGTATGGTGAGAAATTTGAGATCTTTTCTAATCATAAGAGTCTGGAGTATCTATTTTCCCAGTCAGAATTGAATATGAGACAACGAAGATGGCTGGATTTATTGAAAGATTTTGATTGTGCGATCAAGTATTATCCAGGGAAATCGAATGCAGCAGCTGATTCTTTAAGTAGAAAGATTTGTGCTCTATCTTTGACTATGATTGGAGTGTCGAATTTGATAGAAACTTGCTGAATTTCTGGGTATATATTTGAAACAGAAAGAAAACCAATGAGAATTTGTGCTATCAGTGCTGAACCTGAACTGCTGATTCGAATTAAAGAAGCACAAAAGAGAGATTTCAATATCCAGAAATCGATTGAAAGAGTGAAGTCTGGACATCAATCTGAATATCAAATTAGTACTGGTGAGGTATTATATGTGAATAGCAGACTTGTTGTTGCAGATATTAAGGAGTTGAAAGATCAGATTTTGAGTGAAGCCCATCGAAGCAAATTCAGCATTCACGCTGGTGGCAGGAAGATGTATAACAATTTGAAGAAACAATACTGGTGGAAACAAATGAAGACTGATGTGGCTGAATTTGTTTCAAAGTGTTTGAATTTTCAGCAGGTAAAAGCGGAAAGAAAGAAACCTGCTGGTTTATTACAGAGTCTATCAGTTCCTGAATGGAAATGGGATCATATTTCCATGGACTTTGTAACGAAATTGCCAAAATCATCCAGAGGTTGTGATGCAATTTGGGTGATTATCGATAGATTGACAAAATCTGCGTGTTTTATTCCTTATCGAATGACCTATCGACATGATCAAATGGCAGATTTGTATGTTAGAGAAGTGGTAAGACTGCATGGAGTACCAAAATCAATTGTGTCTGATAGAGATCCCAGATTTACTTCTCATTTTTGGAGTAGTTTACAGCAAGCACTGGGTACAAAACTACATCTAAGCACTGCTTATCATCCTCAAACTGATGGGCAATATGAAAAACAATTCAGACACTTGAAGATATGCTTAGAGCAGTGGTATTGGATTTTGGTATTCTTCTCATTTGTAGTTTACAGCAAGCACTGGGTACAAAACTACATCTAAGCACTGCTTATCATCCTCAAACTGATGGGCAATATGAAAGAAAAGAACAAACACTTGA
>KV014885.1:93461-114412 GCA_001598015.1 Dorcoceras hygrometricum
GTGAATTTGAAATACTGAGAACATCTTGATTTCTGCTATCGACCTTTGCTCTTGCGAGTATTTCCGGAAGTGAGGAACAGAGCTTAAGAACACTGATTGAAGTATTTGAAAACAGAGGAACAAAGGTATAATCTGACAGAAGAGTCAGGAACTAGATTACTCGAGAATGATATTTCTTGAGTATTCCGCTGAAATCACATACATATTTGATTATTGTTCTTGATTTAGAACTGTTCTTGAATTAGAACTTGAGTTATGTGTGTGTCGATCCATCACAGGTAGTGGATCTTTTATATTTGCATGAGTTTGCATATTGAAGAAAATTGAATTGATTTTAATGCCCAGGACTGAGTTGGCCTGATTTTCGAAGCCGGAGATGGTTTCGATAGATGAATATTCATGTCAAGATCGGATACGAATCTTGATGGCGTTGAACTGATATGGAATCAATTCTGAGATCGAAGAAGAGAACTAGAATCATTTCATGTCATTGCATTTGTTTTACAGTTGATAAACTGTTGTGCATTTTATTGTTATTATGCGTACCTGCTGATTATACTTAGATGATTCTCACCGGAGTTTATCCGGCTGTTGCTTTGTTTCGTGTGTGTGCATGACAACAGGAAGAAGGACCTAGTGGGGGAGCAACCAAGAATAGTGATGAACACCTACCTAGACGCTGGACCAACAGCAGGAAGAATAAAAACCAGCTGATAGTCTAGATGTTTGGACAGTTGGTCGTAGGTTGCTCAAGTCTGGTTTTGTATATAAGATATAAGCGTGTACTAGTGAACTTAGCTTGTAATCGTTGTGATGAACACCTACCTAGACGCTGGACCAACAGCAGGAAGATAAAAACCAGCTGATAGTCTAGATGTTTGGACAGTTGGTCGTAGGTTGCTCAAGTCTGGTTTTGTATATAAGATATAAGCGTGTACTAGTGAACTTAGCTTGTAATCGTTATAAACCATGAAGCATTTGTATAAATGAATAATATTGTCGATACAAGCTGAACCTTTGTGCTTCTGCTGATTTACGCTTCTTCTGGTTGAAAAGTTTTTTTTTAGTAATTTATGTATGAACCAGATTAGATTTGTTAAACTTGTTTAGTTTAAATGAATAACCCACTGATTAAGATTAGAGGATTAATTGTGAGCAGAGAGCCTCACAACTTTCCTCCGCTATCATCCTACAGACGAATCCACTTCGCTTGGCCTCCGTCGCCGGTGTGCTAGCCCTGTGCATGCAGACGAGGAGATACAGTTCATGAAAATTCATTGTTCTTTCTAGTGCAAGGTTGTCAGGCCCCGTGCTAATTACTAAAAATTCACACATAATAAGCGCATAAACACGGAAGCTAAAAATCAGGGCTTAAAAATTTTTCGAAATACTATGGGCCTGAACTTCGAATCATACACTCAAAATATTCAATACTCAAAATATGAGTTAACTCAAACTCATACAACAAGTAACCACAATATCAATTCAAAATACAGATCCCCAAATACAATGATAACACGGGGCATCCCCCGGTTCAATACATATCATAAATAGACTGGGACTCAGGGACGCGGGGATCGACCAGCTGAACTTCCACTCTGCCCAGCTAGGTTACCTGAAACTCCTGCAAATGGGAACCGCAGACCCAAACAACAAAAGCAGGAAAACAAGTACGAGGTCAAGCCTCAGTACGAAGAGCTATCAAAGCAGATAAACATGCAACATGCTATAATCAATGCTATGAATGCATGAGGGCTATCAAGAAATCGGATAGCTAGACCAGTCTATCAACTGGCAACTCAAATCAAGCCTCTATACCACGCACAGCCAATCAGCCGGTGGAAATCATCGGTCCATGATCATCGGGGCCCTTCAGCCCATCACAGCTCGGTGGTAGACACTCGAATCCGGTAGTCACCACTCCGACGATAGCGTTGTACTTTTCGGGCACGACTCAACAGTCGGCCAGTCACAACGTGGCACCCAATCAGGTAATCAAATCAATCTGTCAATTCAGGCTCAAGATGTATGCATGAATGCCATTCAATTTCAATGCTCAATGCATACAAGGCATAATACGTGAAAACAGAATATATATCTCAAGCAATTAATCAAACTGTTCCACGTAACACATAACAGCAACTTCACAGATTTCACAACATTGAAATATAGACATGTTCACGTTCAAAACTGCTAAGGGCTGCTAAATCGTACCTCGAATCCACAAATTCTACCTCACAAATTCAAACAGGGCACGGCAGCACTCACGACCAAAAACCAGCAGCTTTCGCGATCTTCTCCAAGGTCGTTCTGCAGCTTCAAATGGGTAGCAATCGAAAGAGAAGTTCACAAGGAACCCAGTGCCACCGAAAACACTCAATCTTCGATGGAGAACGACGGAAATCTAGGGAAGAAAGCCTCGGTGAACAGTAGCTCTACGAGGGTTTGAGAAAGAAGATAAGAAATATCTGGCTCTCAATTATTCTAAGTGTCGATCAACACCTCTATATATACATCTCAAATCTCTCGACTGCTGCTCACCAATCCAGTCGTCTTGAACCGTAGTTATCTTACGACTGGCACTCATGCTTCCTACAACAAACCAGACGCAACAATCCAGTCGCAACTATCCAGTCGCAAGCTATCCAGTCGCAAGGCGCTAAACCAAAAGCTGGTAGACTCCTCACAACTGGTACCAGACGCAATCCTCGAAACGCAGCGTTTCAACTAAACCAGACGACGTCACGTTGCTCCCTCAACTGGTTCCTCAATTCCACAGCTGGTCATCCAGTCGCAATACAATTCCTCCCACGACTGGTTCTTCATTTCATCGACTGGTAATTCTCTCACGAGTGCAACGACTGCCAGACGCAACACAAACACAACAACTGATTTTCCATTTCCACCAGCTGCAAGCTACAGTAACCATCAAATTCCAAATCCTACCAGTCGTTGGCTACAGCAAGGTTGATTCAATATTTGGAGGAATTCGACAACTCTAACTTCAAAATTCACGTGGCTAAACCCAAACAATAAAATCAACCACTAATCTAAATCTGAATCCTCACAAAGGTAGCGAAGGAACATGGAAACATGTCGTGGACTGGATTAAGCGAACAAACCAAAGATTTAACCGTTGAAGTGCTATACCCGCTTAAAAACCTGAGTAGTCAGAGTCGGGCACGAAGTTGCTAAAGGTAAATAGTTCAAAACCCCTATGAATGGTTTAATTTTTTTCATATTAAGATTTACGTATGAGCGTTCAGTTGATTATGATTTACGTATGGTCAATGTACATTCTCACAATTTTCTTCATGGAACACATCAGATCATAGGGAATGAAGTGGGCTGACATAGATATTCGATCAATTACCACCCAAATTGCATCAGATCCTCAGTTATAATGGAGAAAATGGATCACAAAATCCATGGAAATGTGCTACCAGTTCCTCTGGGGTACGTTCAAACTCTGCATCTTTTCACCAAGTCTCGTTCTCTCAGCCTTGACCTACTGGCAGTTTAAACGTCGAGCCAAAAACTCCAAAATTTTGTTTTTCATGCCTTCCCACCAGTAACAAGATTTCAAGGTATGGTACATCTTTCTGACACTCGGATGGACATTTTGACGACTACAATGAGCTTCTCTCAGCATAGGTTCCTTCAAGTCAACTAGGTTGGGAAACACTAACCTCCTCTGAAATCTCAAACACCCATCAGAAGCAACTGTAAAATCATCTGACTAACCTGATCGGGACCTCAATTTAAACTCGTGAATATACGGGTCAGTTCTCTACGCTGCAGTAATGTCTAAGGCAATCTATGGTTCAACCTTAAAAGAGGAAACTATGGAATAATCATCATGTAGCTGAAAATGTCATCCCGCAGTTCCCAAGTTCTCATGCACTTTTGAGATACTCAAAGATGCCAACATCGGAATATGAGATTTTCTAATAGGGACATCTGCAACAAGATTCACCCGTCCTGGCTGATATTGAAACTCACAGTCGAAGTCCTTAAGCAACTTCATCCATTGATGATGCCTCATATTAAAATCAGACTGAGTGAAGAGGTACTGAAGGCCTTTGTGGTCCGTGTACACCACAAACTTCTCAGCATAGAGGTAGTGGCACCAAATCTTCAACACAAACAGAATGGCCGCCAACTCTAATTCATGAACAGGATAGTGAATCTCGTGTTTCAACTGTCGAGATGGATAATAAAGTAGTTAACTTCTCCTTCAACAATATAAACTGGACTCACACTCAGTCCACTCAAACCTTCTATCATTTTCGGTTAACTAAGTCATAGGCCTCGCTATCCTTAAAAATCCATCAGTAAAACACCTGTAATAGCCCGTCAACTCCAAGAAACTACGAATCTCATAAACATTTTGGGGTCGCTCCCAATTTACAATAGCCTCCACTTTACTGTGATAAACATATATACCCTAAGATGAATGACATGACTCAGGAAGACAAATTTTCCCAACCAAAACTCGCACATAGAGAATTTAGCATACAACTGTGATGTTAAAAAGAGTTTGAAGTACTAACCTCAAAAGTTCCTTGTGCTCTCTCTTATTTTTCGAGTAGACGAAGATATCTTCAATGAACACTATCACAAACGGATCAATAAACTCTCTGAAGACCCTTTTCATCAGATCCATAAATGTAGCGGGAGCATTCGTTACACCAAAATGCATGGCAAGGAACTCATAATGTCCATACCTTATCCGAGAAGATGTCTTACAGATATCTTCCTCACGGATCCTCAACTAATGGTACCCTGAAAGAAGGTCAATCTTAGAATATACCGATGAACGGTGTAGCTGATCGAAAAAATCATCAATTCTCGGCAATGGATACTTGTCGATCCATCCTTCTTCTTAACAAACAGAATCGGAGCTCCCAGGGTGACATACTCGGTCTAATAAAACCCTTCTCCAAAATATCACGCAACTACTCCTTGAGTTCTCTCAACTTAGCTAGCTCCAATCGGTACAGGTCTCTCGAAATTGGGGCTGTCCCCGACACCAATTCAATGCTAAAATCAATCTCCCTTCTTGGAGGGAAACCAAGAATCTCCTGAGGGAAAACATCATGGACCTATCGAACGACGGGAATGTCACAAAGATAAACGAGATTCAGATGATATATTCAAAGCAAGATCATGAATCCATAATTCTCACGCGACAACAACCCAAACACCTCCATGGCAGATACTAGAAGGATCGTGGATCGGAAATCATTACCAAAGAAATCCCACTTTTCACCAAATTGAGGTGTAAACCTGTAACGCCAAAAAATCCATAGGACCACATTTGTTAGACTTTTTCTTTTTAAGGGTTTTTTTGATATTCGAGCATCTAGTTATCGTTTGAGATAGTTATTTTACCTAAGCTGATTTCTTTTCCTCCAGCTTAGAAGCATGGTCCAGAATATTTTCGGAAGGATTGCGCCCCAAGTACAACCCCGAGCTGGTATTGATTTTTTATAAAATGATTTGGATGTGATTTCAGCCATAACAAAATCATAGTAGTAGATTTCAAAATTTAAAGATTGTAGTAGGGGTTTTTGATAAATATTGTGGGTCGATAAGGTGACCCATGCCTCTTTTTGTACTATTACCTAATACTAATCATGCTTCCTTACAAAATGGATATTTTGAGAATTATAGAGCTCACTTTCACAAATAAAACTTCAGTTCTCCAAGATACTTATAAAGCTCGTTATCTTGTGTGTGGTGACATTCAACTGAGGTCCTCTCTTCTTCGTGATTCTCCGTTCAAGCAAGTAAAGTTGATATTTGCTGCATCTGGAAATCATATATTGTTTCTCTGTTCCCTGTTAGTTGCTTACCTGAAGCATGTTACCCTGCACCAAGTAATTAAACTCGCGTTTCTTGACATTGTAGTAGGACTCCGGAATATACTCTTGTCTAAAAGTGGCACAAAAACTCTCCCAAGAGATTACAAAACCCATCTCTATCATAGCTATGGAAGAACATTTCCATGAACACTGTGCATGCTCCCTCAACTGAAACGTGGTCAGACTCAGCCTCAGGTCTTCATCATAATAGACCCTGTCAAAAAGACCCTCTATATGCTCTAACCAGCACCACCCTCAGCACCTGAGAGTATCTGAGGGTTCATCCACTGAAACATTGCTAGAACTAGTTCCATCTCATCAACTCGATTATACAAATGCTCTAATTCATCCACAACTTGCCTACCATGCCTAAGCATAGGAATTCTCGGCTGAACAACATCATCCTCCTGATCCTCAGCCCTCGATTCCTCTACAATATGTTTCCCAGCTCTACCTCTCCTCTTAGGCGTCATCTACGAGGCACCAAGATATTAAGAACAAAAGAAGGTAAAGCACTTAGTCAAACACATGCAAGGAAACAAATTCTATGCAGACTCGAGTGAACTAGAATTGAAATTAAGCTTATCCCATTTTAAGCTCTGATACCAAAATGTCAGGACTATTGCTCATAATATACGATTAAGGACAGAAGTAGCGATAAATTCGAAAAGCTTTAAAGCGGGTTAATTTTTTCATTTTTCTTTTTTTTGTCCTGGTCCGAAAATAGTGAATAAAACTATACGAATACTCAAAATATAGATACCAGTCCTTTAAAAACTTTTTAAAAACATTAGCAGATCTAACCTGCTCACAATGCATGCAGAAACACAGATACTAAACAGCATCCAATCTCCTAGTTAGCAAATATATGTATATAAATCAAATAACAATAATTTCAGGTCAAATACAAACAAAACAACTACTCAGGGTGTCCCATGGTAATGACTCGTCAATATTTACATATACAATAACTGGGACACTCGATCAACTTCTAATGGGCTCCACTAGCTGATGCTCAACTTGGCACAATTGATCCACTCGGATAACCTGTAATGGTAATCAACACAATCAAAACAGCTCCAAAGGTAAAAGGGGTTTAATCCTCGTACGGACAATAAACTAACAGTAAACGGAGTGTGTATGACATATGCAACATGTTATGCAATGTATGTCTGGTAACAAGAACATAGCGGATACCAAACTCGAGGCCAAACAAAATGGTCAACAGCAGCATGTGGCAACATCATCGGGAATTTGGGAGCTACACGAATCTATTCCTAGACTCGAGTGAACTAGAATCGAAATTGAGCTTATCCCAGTTAAGCTCCGATACTAAAATGTCAGGCACAGTGCTCATAATCCATGATTATGCGGGTTAAAATGTATCTTTTTTTTCTGTTCCTAAAACTATACAAAAACACAAAATATAGGTACTAGTCCTTTAAAAACTATTTACAAACACAAGCAGATCTAACCTGCTCACAAAACATGCAGAAATCCAGAGACTAAATAGCATCCAATCTCCTAGTTAGAAAATTCTGGTATATAAATCCAATAACAATAATGTCAAGTCAAATACAAACAAAACAACTACTCAGGGATTTTTTATCGTGCGTGAAAGTTGTTCAACAACGGAAGGATTTCTGTTAGCTGTGTTAAGTACTTGAGTCAAGTAAACTATGTGTCTTTCTGCATTTTTGGAAAGCATATTAAGTTGCTTGCATGTTCATGTCAGTTTTCTTCTTTTATGAAAGTTTGTGTTTTTCAGTATGAATATGATCTTGTTTATGTTTAGAGATGGTTCTTAAAGGTGTAAAAATTCATGTTTATTGGAAAAGTTGTAACCATAGTTGAGTCGGTTTCTTTCAAAGTACCGGGCAATACTTCCAACAACTTACAAGCAGCTTACGAGTTTATGTTCTAGATGTTTCCTTAGATATTTTGCATTTCTTAAAAATAAAGAAATCTTCAAAGATATTATTCATTATTGAGATATGTTCGTGATCTGTTTATTTTGCTGAGCTGATCTTAAGTTCACGATCTGATTTATTTTCCTGAGCTGAGTTGAACCCGTGATCTGATTTCATTGTCTTAGTTGGGTTTACTTTGTCTGACCATTGTAATTGTAACGCCACAAAATCCATAGGACCATATATTTGAATCTTATTTGTTTCAAGGGTCAAAATGACAATTTAAATGTTAGCATGAGCTATTTTATGAAAGCTGATTTTACTAATTTCAGAAGTAAGGCACAACGCAGCAAGTTCCATCAGATGTCACTACAAGTGCAATACACGAGCAGATTTTAGAAATCTGTTGAAAATGATTTTTAGGAGAACGAAATGATTTCTTTTTAAAAGGGTTTGGTAGATTTGCAAATTAAAATATTGAGGGGGAAATTTTACTCAGATCCATAACTTTAGGTAAGGTGTGGCATGCTTGATGAATACACCTCACCTGCCACTAATCCCTCCCATACAAATACCTGTTTTGAAGGAAAAGTTTCATTTCATTTACAGAAAGAAAACTCTTTTGTGTTCTCTCAAATATTTCCAAAGAAGATCGTTGTGTTTGCTTAAGGAGGAGGAACTCTACGGGAACTAACTGCTGTTGTAAAAGCTCAGTTCAAAGGCAAGCTGATCCTTGCTACACCATTTGAAGCATATATTGAGCTTTCCCATTTTATGGATATGCTTGCCTGTTTGTTCAAATTATGTTTAACTTCATATTCAAACAAGATTTATGGATGTTTAAAGAAAAGAAAGATTGGATTCAAAGTTATGTTTTCTGCTTCCAAAGTTTTTCCAAAATGGTTTAAGGAAGATTGAAGATGTTTAAAAGTACTGAGGAGTTCAGATTTGAGTCATGTATGTTCATGAATATTCTTCTTTCTGGTGAATGGTAACATCTGAATTTGATTCTATGTAATCGGAGATGCTAGTAGAATTAGAAACTAAGTCAGGTTTGATAGGAAGAACTGATATCGTAGAAGTCGTTCGTGATGTTGCAGCACCAAGTTCTTAGTCAGATTTTGATTCCTATGTTAACGACTAAATTCCATATTTAAAAATCAGAAGTTTTCATTTCATCTGTTGTTTTTGCTATACATCAGATTTTTGTCAGATTTCAGAGTATTAAATACTTCACTGCTGAGTCGCTTACGCTTATTTATTGACATCTGAGTTGACCAACTTAGTTGCATTGACATCTGAGTTGACCTAGTCGTAGCTGTTTACTCATAAACACTATTCCGTTGGACATATCTGTTTCTTTTTCAAATACTATTTCTGCGTTGACATCTGAGTTGACCAACGACATCTGTTTCAACTTAGTTATGTATTATTCACAATCGAGATCTGTTTTGCTTTCAGGTACAGTTTCTTTTAGAGAAATTTGTTTCTATTTTAGCGATCACTTTCCAGTAGTCAAATCTGATAATCAGTAAATAGGAAGCGAGTTTTAAAATAAGTGAACCCGAGGATAAGATTTCAAGGAAAGATAATAGTTTAAGGAACGAAAGTTTATTTTAAGGATTTATTGCGTAGATAATAGACGGTCATAAAGAAAGAGAGAGCAGTCGTCCAGATGTCGGTTGCCCCTTCACAATGAGCTATATGCTAAAACTGATATCAGAAGTCATTTGATCAAGTGCACAACGGACCTAAGGAGAGCTTCTAAGCCATAAATCATAACGTTTAAGAAATTAAATGAAGGGATCTGGGTTATTGTCCCCACATCCAAGTTACGAAAGAAAGATTAAAGAAGTTTACTAAAGAATGTTTATGTTCAAATGATGTTCCTTTAAACTCAGTAATGTAAATGTTCCGATGTCTGCCTGCATTAAATGAGTTTCTTATTACTCAGATTTTACTTGCTGAGCCCCTAGGCTCATTAGCTTTTTAAAATGGTGCAGGTGAGACAGTTAAGGGTCAAGCGGAAGGTGGAAGCTGAGACAGCTGGGTGGTGAAGTGTTTATCTATGGACAGCGTTTTTCGTGTCTTAGCTATTGTTGTCTTTCATCTTAGACATCTGTATTAGATCAATTACAACAGTTGTAAATTCATATAGAATTTCAGATGTTGTAATATCGCTTTTTCAGTGTATATATGAAATCAGTTTTTCCGCAAATTTCAGTACTTGGCGCCGAGAGCATGTGTGTGTCAGACTTGTGTTTGTGTTTCGAAATTTTTCTAAGTTATAAAAAATACAGCTTATAACAAATTGCCGTTTAGCCCTTCTTTTATTTTAAAATTTTAATTCACCCCAAATCCGTGACCCCGTGGGTTCGGGCGTCACAACGTTGTATCAGAGAAATGCTCCTGAGATAAACACATGCACTTTCATTTGTATCAGATTTCATCGACCGTTTCTCCAAAGCTGTGGGTTTATTTTTCAGAGCATTGTCTTTAAATTTTTAGCATGTTCTGATAATTATATGTGGTGGATTACGGGAAATAGATTATAAGATGTCAGGAAGAGGAAGAGGTACAAGAGTTAATGAAACCAGTCTTGACAGTAATGCTAGTATCGCTCAACTTTTAAGACTGCTGATAGAGCAAACCGGCAGAGGTAATGGCCAATCTTCTAATAGTAGAGGACCTAGCCATGATGATTCTCAAGAAAAGTTCAGAAGACAGAAAACGAAGGAGTTTAGTGGTACAACAGATCCATTAGTTGCTGAAAGCTGGATCAAGTCCATGGAGGTTATCTTTGAGTACCTCCAGATGCCAGATTTAGATATGCCAACGTGTGCTATCTACATGTTAAGAGATGACCCCATGATTTGGTGGGAAGGAGCTAAGCTGTCTATGGATTTGTTGAATCTTACCTGGGCAGATTTCAAACAAGTATTCTTTGAGCAATACTTCATGACAGACAAGAGGTCTGAATTGAAGAGGGAGTTTCTGACCTTGAAACAGGGGAGAATGACCGTATAGGAGTATGTAAGGGCATTTGAAAGTGGGTGTTACTTTGTTCCTTTGATAGGTAACGACCCAGAAGAAAAGTTATGCCATTTTGTGGAAGGATTGAAGCCTATGTTCAAGATGAATGTTAGGCTATCTGTGCCCAAGACTTACAGAGAAGCAGTGGATAGAGCCCTACGAATTGAAAGAGACTGGAAGGATGTTGATGAAGAAAGGCAGCAGAAGAGGCAGGCCTTTCAGCAGAAAGATCAGATTCCCTTCAAGAAGCAGTATAAAAATCAGCAGAGGCCTCAGGAACAGAAACCTCTATCGATTCAATCCATTAGTGCAGTTCCAGCTAGAAACAACAGACCAGCGTGTCCTAAGTGTCAGAAGATACACCCTGGTCAATGCAAACTTGGACAGAATGTCTGCTATAGATGTGGGTTGCCAGGGCATATTATGAAGAGTTGCCCAAAGTCAAGGCAACTGGTGACCAGTAGAGCCTACGTAATTACAGCTGATCAAGCCAACCCAGACTCGACATTAGTCACGGGTAAGATTATGATTGTTGGTTTGCCTTCTATGGCTTTGATAGATTCAAGAGCTACTCATTCCTTTATAGCAGCTGAGTTTGCTAAGAAGTTACCCGTTAAGCCTGACCAGGTAGCTATAGGCTTTTGTGTAACAGTACCTTCGGGAGAAGAGTTAGTATCTCATGATTTGTTTTGAGGTTTAGAACTTAGACTTCAAGGTCATTTGATTACTGCCAATTTAATTGTGTTACCAATGCCTGAGTTCGATATGATTTGTGGAGTAGACTGGCTGACTAAGTATGGAGTAGTGATAGAATTTGAACTCCGAACAGTAGTGGTTAGTCCACCTAGAGGATATCCATTGTTTGAAGCCAATCATGTTTGGAGGATTCCCCGTATTATATCAGCTCTTAAGGCTCAACGCTGTTTGAGGAAAGGAGGGGTAAGATTTTTGGCAAGCTTGTCGTCCTCAGAAACGATTAGTAAGCCCCAACTTTCAGATGTGGAAGTGGTGAATGAGTTTCCTGAGGTTTTTCCAGAGGATATACATGGACTACCACCAGACAGAGAACTGGAATTTTTGATTGACTTAGTTCCAGGAGCAGCTCCAGTTTTGAGACCACCTTATCGATTAGCTCCATCAGAGATGAAGGAATTGAAGGAACAGATACAAGATCTGTTGGATAATGGATTTGTTAGACCAATTACTTCACCCTGGGGAGCCCCTATTCTTTTCTTTAAGAAGAAAGATGGAAGTCTAAGGTTGTGTATAGATTATCGGGAGCTGAATAAGTTGACCATTAAGAATAAATATCCCCTTCCTAGAATTGAGGATCTTTTTGACCAGTTGAAAGGATCAGTAGTCTTTTCTAAGATTGATTTAAGATCTGGTTACCACCAGTTAAAGATTAAGGCATCATATGTCTATAAGACAGCCTTCAGAACTCGTTATGGTCACTAAGAGTTCTTAGTAATGCCTTTTGGACTTACGAATGATCCATCAGCTTTCATGGATTTAATTAATAGAGTTTTCCAACCATTTATGTGACCATTAAGAATAAATATCCCCTTCCTAGAATTGAGGATCTTTTTGACCAGTTGAAAGGATCAGTAGTCTTTTCTAAGATTGATTTAAGATCTGGTTACCACCAGTTAAAGATTAAGGCATCATATGTCTATAAGACAGCCTTCAGAACTCGTTATGGTCACTAAGAGTTCTTAGTAATGCCTTTTGGACTTACGAATGATCCATCAGCTTTCATGGATTTAATTAATAGAGTTTTCCAACCATTTATGGACCAATTTGTAGTCGTGTTCATAGATGACATCTTAGTGTATTCTAAGACCAGATATGAGCATGTCAATCATTTGAGGACTGTGCTTAAAGTGTTGAAGAATAAGCAGCTGTTTGCTAAATTTAGCAAGTGTGACTTCTGGTTGGAGAAAGTAGCATTCTTAGGTCATATTATATCTAAGGATGGATTGGTAGTTGACCCAGCTAAGGTAGAAGTTGTTCGTGACTGGCCAGTACCAAGATCTGTTTCATAGATAAGGAGTTTCTTGGGTTTAGCTAGATATTATAGGCGATTTATCCAAGGATTTTATAAGATAGCTGTTCCCTTGACCTCACTGACGAGAAAGCTGGTTAAGTATGAATGGACTCAAGAATGTCAAATCAGCTTTGACAAGTTGAAGCAAGCGCTGATAGAAGCCCCTGTGCTAACCATGCCATATGATCAAGGAATGTTTGTCATCTATATAGATGCGTCAAAGATGGGTTTATGTGCTGTACTGATGCAGGACCGAAGAGTGATTTACTATGCTTCCAGACAACTTAAGGATCATGAGAAGAATTATACTACGCATGACTTAGAGCTAGCAGCTGTAGTTTTTGCCCTTAAGATTTGGAGACATTATCTCTATGGGGAGAAGTGTGAAATATTCACTGACCATAAGAGCCTCAAGTATTTCTTCACTCAGAAGGAACTGAATATGAGGCAGAGAATATGGTTAGAGCTGGTAAAGTATTACGATTGCACAATCAGTTATCACCCAAGAAAAGCCAATGTGGTGGCAGATGCCTTGAGTATAAAATCTGTTGGATTAGCTCAGCTCTTGGTCCAGAGACCATTGGCGTATGATATTGAGATGTCTGAAATAGAAATAGTACCCAGTGGTAGTACTATGGTTTTGGCAGATCTCTCCATAAGGTCAAATCTGATAGATCAGATTCGTGAGGGACAACCAAAATATGAGCAACTTCAGAAATGGGTTAAGCAAGATAGAGAGAGAGGCAGCAACCTCTATTTTTCAGAAGAAGGAGTAGTCAGATTACATGACATGATTTGGGTGCCTCAGGTAGATACGCTGAGAAAAGATCTCATGACAGAGGCCCATACAGCCCCGTATTCAGTACATCCAGGGAGTACTAAAATTTACAAGGACCTCCAGAAGTTGTATTGGTGGCCAGGAATGAAACGAGACATTTCCAGATTTGTCTCTGAATGTTTGAATTGTCAATTGGTGAAAGCTGAACGCCAAAGGCCAGCAGGATTATTGAAGCCACTGCCTATTCCAGAATGGAAATGGGAGTGTATAGTGATGGATTTTGTAGTTGGTCTACCCAAGACTGTTCAAGGATATAATTCTATTTGGGTTATAATAGATAGACTCACTAAGTCTGCTCACTTCTTACCAGTTAAAACAACATACGATGTGATCAGGTATGCAGATTTGTATGTAAAAGAAATAGTGAGGCTACATGGTGTTCCAGTTTCCATAGTATCGGATAGAGATCCGAAGTTTACCTTGTTAGAGTAGATTCCCAACTAGCTAACTTGTGGCGTGTGGGTTTATAGACTCTTGTATATGACAATCTTTATATATGATATTTGCATTTATTTATGGCGTTCTTTACCTTCATTGTGTTGTATGATGATTAACAATTGCGTTGAGTAAAGACCTAGAATGCACTATAGTGTATGTTAGATGTGAGAGTGGGTATGACGGCTATCATGAAACACATCTAATAGTCACTGTGTATTCTGAACATGTTCCTAGTCGATTGGGCCGTCAAAATGAGGATAAGGCCGCTCGAGCTCGAGACTAGCATCTGCGATGCGAAGTACCATATTTCATTGGTAGGGAACATTGTGATGTTTTGAGCATGCAGATGGATAGTGACCTGGTGATCTATCGAACTACCCTCGTTCGGACTTTCCAAGTGGTTACCATTTGTCGAGTGGATAAGTCCGAGGTCTTGGTTGTACTGATTAGTCCTCACGACTCGAAACGTCATTGAGACTCTACATGATAGGCGTCTCACTTTGACCCATTTTCCGACTCACTTGGGGTCATTAGGCGGCGGGATTGGGTGATACCCCGATGCATGTAGGAGTCAATGCATCGTTGTCGAGGATTCACCGCTCGCAGACATGCATGGATATCCTATGTTATCCGAGGAGACGATAGTGTATAAATCTCTGGCCAGAGTACTAGAAGTGTTTTAGGTAAATGGGTTTACCTAGTTATACTCGCGATGTCACTATTTATCTCCAAGATGTATGCATAGCTATCGGATCTATAGCGACTCTCGATTTACCAATGGTCGTTGATCTGATCGGGATATATGGATTGAAAATACCGTACTGTACGCTAACCACGACCAACTGGTTCTTTCAGGCACTATCAGTGATACCTAGGGGATCATGGGGCGATGTTGCTAGACGCTCTTACCATGAACCGATGGGCAAGTCCGGAATTGTGATTCCGGAGCCACAATGGTTGTGGGCCCACGGCTAGCTGTATCCCTGAACCATTGAGGGTCACACAAGTACTGGATTCGAGATTCCCGCACGGATACTGAGCTCAATGTGTTGAGCATGGGAAGAGGATTTTGGGGAGTGCGACTTCCTAAAGGTCAAGAGGGGTCAAATCGTGATTTCCCACTGTTGAGGGCAAAACGGTCATTTTGCCATTTAGGGTTTGATGATCTGAAAAATTGTTTTTCACATCATAATATTGAGTTTTGGAAACTGAGTCGATCGGTCCGATCTGATCGGTGATCGGAGTTGTAATGAAGTCGTAGTGATGGATATCGTCATTTGGACCCGGGCCCGTTGGGCCGGTCCAAGTCCACCACTAATCTACTTAAAGTAGACAAGGGCTCCATTAGTCATAATACACATGCAACAACTCATAAACTAATACAAACCTAACCCTATCACACCTTGGCCGCCTCCCTCCTCTCCAAGCCGCCGCCGCCGCCGTGCCCGCCACGCGCCGCCACCGCCGCCCCTCGCTGGAGTTGCTCCGGCCAACTTTTGAGGAGAATCCGTCCGCGCTGATCTTGTCAGGCCTTCTAGTGCAGGCTGACGAAGGAGTATCCCTTCCGGCCGTGGGCCTGATTGACGAATCTACAGCCGCCTACCGTGAAGAGCCGGTCTTCTTGTAATTCCGGTTGGAGCCAGGCGCAAGTCGCCAGCAAGGTAACTGACTAAACTCCCTATGAATGGTTCATAGTTTGTAGAAATTTTAATTGTAATGAACGTTTCCCGGCCTAATTTTATTCTTCCGCTGCCTCGCCGGGAGACGGGATCCGGATCCGCCATGGTTACCCAACATACCTCCGCTTTCTGGAAAAGTTTGCATAGAGCATTGGGTACGAAGTTGACCTTCAGCACAGCCTTTAACCCCCAGAAAGATGGACAATCTGAAAGGGTGATTCAGATTTTAGAAGATTTGCTCAGAGCATGTATTTTGGATTTTTCAGAAGGATGGGATTTAAAGCTACCATTGGTAGAATTTGTGTACAATAACAGTTTCCAAGCATCTATCTAGATGGCTCAATATGAAGCTCTCTATGGACGCAAATGTAGAACACCTCTTCACTGGGATGAAGTTGGTGAGAGAGCTTGCTTAGGACCAGATGTGGTAGAGCAAACAGCAGAAGCTGTTAGAAAGATAAGAGAACGAATGAAAGCTGCTCAAAGTTGTCAGAAGAGTTATGCAGATAATTGGAGAAGAGAGCTGAATTTTGAAATTGGCGATCATGTATTTCTGAGAATTGCTCCAATGAAAGGAGTAATGAGTTTTGGGAAGAAAGAAAAGCTGAGTCCAAGATATATTGGACCATATGAGATTTTAGAAAGAATAGGTACGCTAGCTTATCGTTCAGCACTGCCTCCGCAGCTGTCAAATTGGCGATCATGTATTTCTGAGAATTGCTCCAATGAAAGGAGTAATGAGTTTTGGGAAGAAAGAAAAGCTGAGTCCAAGATATATTGGACCATATGAGATTTTAGAAAGAATAGGTACGCTAGCTTATCGTTCAGCACTGCCTCCGCAGCTGTCAGCAGTGCATAGTATTTTTCATGTTTCATCTTTGAGGAAATATTTTCTAACCCTTCGCATGTTCTAACCCATGAGCCAATCCAGTTATCACCAGATTTAAGTTACGAAGAGAGAGCAGAAAGGATTCTTCTTCGAGAAGTTAGAAAGTTAAGAAACCGTAGTATTCCTATGGTTAAGATACAATGGTCTAACCAGTCTGAGCGAGAAGTTACGTGGGAGACAGAAGCTGATATGCTTAACCTTATCCATATTTGTTTGGTAAGTAAATTTCGAAGACGAAATTCCTATAAGGAGGGTAGAGTTGTAACGCCCCAAAATCCATAGGACCATATATTTGAATCTTATTTGTTTCAAGGGTCAAAATGACAATTTAAATATTATCATGAGCTATTTTATGAAAGATGATTTTACTAATTTCAAAAGTAAGGCACAATGTAGCAAGTTCCAGCAGATGTCACTCCAAGTGCAATTCACGAGCAGATTTTAGAATTCTGTTGAAAATGATTAGGAGAACGAAATGATATATTTTTAAAAGGGTTTGGTAGATTTGCAAATTAAAATATTGAGAGGGAAATTTTACTCAAATTCATAAATTTAGATAAGGTGTGTCATGCTTGATGAATACACCTCACCTGCCACTAATCCCTCGCATAGAAATACCTGTTTTGAAGGAAAAGGTTCATTTCATTTACAGAAAGAAAACTCTTTTGTGTTCTCTGAAATATTTCAAAGAAGCTCTTTGTGTTTTCTTAAGGAGGAGGAACTCTGTAATGCCCAGAATCATTAAGAAGAGGATTAGTTAAATATTTCGACAATTACGAATTAATGAAGCTTGATTATGAGCTCGGATTTTTTCTGGAAGTGTTGGGTGATTCAGGAACTGTGTATCGTTAAATCGCGCAAAATGTGAGAACCAGACGAAGTAACCAGGCGAAGAGAGTTGATAAATTCAGCAGCAGGTTACTGTAGCTCGCGACTGGTGGAATTTTGAAATTCAGTTGAGGCATGAAGCGTTAATTGTTTGGCTCAGCTGGAAACAAACGTGCGAATACAAGAGTTAATGCGAGAGCGCCACGTGTTGGATAGTGTTATGCACAAGGAATCAGCAGCAAGAGTTTCTCACGCATCTGCTGGTTTATGTACCTGCTGGTTATAAATGTGTATCAGCTGATTATTGATGTATCGGCTGATTGATGATGACGTAGGTGCGACGGTGTCGTTTTGATAATAAACGCAAACCAGTCGAAGGGAAAATGGTTCCAGCTGAGAGAATAATACGACAGCGTTTTGACTTATGACTATGAGACTTGATACGATGTCGTTTATGAACCAGACGAGGAATTGAAAATCAGTCGAGAGTTTGCGGTATCTGCTGGTATCCAGTTGAGGGAACAATGCGACACCGTTTTGATTATAAACAGGAAATATTGATACGATACCATTTCGACTAATGTTGCGAAATCAGCCGTTGGAATAAGAGAGCGACCAGCTTCTGGTTTCTTTTAATCGAAGTAATACCAGCTGAGGATATGTTACGACGTCGTTGAGATTAGTTATAACGACATCGTATTGAGTTTTGAAATGTTGCGACTGGATTACTGTTGTTGCGACTGGTTACTACTACAGCTGGTGGTTGCGTCTGCTGAAGAACAACGATATTCGAACAGCAACTGAGGACGATCAACAGCAGTTGAGGAATCTGTTTATCGTTATCCACCTTCGAAGCGGTGGGAGTATATCGTGTTTGAATACTCATCATGACACGTGGAACTTACATAGAACACGTTGGAAATGCTGCAGAAATACAGAGATCGATTGTCTATAAATAGGAATGAATTTGAAATGCTGTGAACATTTGGATTTCAGTTATCGACCTTTGATCTTGCAAGTATCATCGGAAGTGTGGAATAGAGTGTAAGAACGTTAACTGAAGCATTTTGAAAACAGAGGAACAAAGGTATAATCTGACAGAAGAATCAGGAACTAGATTACTCGAGATTGATATTTCTTGAGTATTCCGCTGAAATCACATACATGTTTGTTTACTGTTCTTGATTTAGAACTTGAATTATGTGTGTGTCGATCCATCACAGGTAGTGGATCTTTTATATTTGCATGCGTTTGCATATTAAAGAGAATTGAATTGATTCTAATGTCCAGGACTGAGTTGGCCTGATTTTCGAAGCCGGAGATGGTTTCGATAGATGAATATTCATGTCAAGATCGGATACGAATCTTGATGGCGTCGAACTGATATGGAATCAATTCTGAGATCGAAGAAGAAACTTGAATCATTTCATGACATTGCATTTGTTTTACATTTGATAAACTGTTGTGCATTTTATTGTTATTATGCGTACCTTCTGATTATACTGAGATGATTCTCACCGGAGTTTATCCGGCTGTTGTTTTGTTTTGTATGTGTGCATGACAACAGGAAGAAAGAACTAGTGGGGGAGCAACCATGGGTAACGAGAGATAACTACCTAGACGCTGGATCAGCAGCAGGAAGATTAAACACCAGCTGATAGTCTAGATGTTTGGACTGTTGGCGTTAGGTTGCTCAAGTCTGGTTTTGTATATAAAACATAAGCGTGTACTAGTGAACTTAGTTTGTAATTGCTATAAACCATGCAGCATTCGTATAAATAAATATTATTTTCGATACAAGCTTTGCCTTGTTTCTTCTGCTGATTTACGCTTCTGCTGGTTTGAAATTTTTTTTAAGTAGCTTATGTATGAACTAGATTAGAATTATTAAACTTGTTTAGTTTACACTAATAACCCACTGATTGAAATTGGAGGATTAATTGTGAGTAGAGAGCCTCACAACAGGTGGTATCATAACTTTACTACAATAGTGAGATCTTTGAACTAGATGAGTGGGGTAGATCAAGTTCTTCCTGATTGATTAGATCATGGATTGCATGCTTGTGTGGTATATGTCTTACTGCTTTTGAATTTATATCACATGATTTTGTGAATAAATGGTAAGAATATACGTGGGCAGTATTTCGAACAGCTTTCTATCAACGATTCTTCCCAGTTTCGTATAGGAAGTATAAAGGAGCGGAATTTGCGAACTTGCGACAAGGACAGTTGAATATAGAGGATTACGTTGCCAAGTTCACGAGTTTACTGAAATTTGCGCCACATGTTGCTATGAATGATGAAGCACAAGCGGATCATTCATTAATGGATTGAATCCAGATGTATTTACTTTGGTAAATACTGGAAGACCAAATACTTTTGCGGATGCGTTGAACCGGGCAAAAGGAGCTGAATCTGGATTACTAAGGCAGCGAAGAGCACAATTTGTGCCCGCAGCAGCCAAAGCAGCAGAGAACCCACAGATTCCACCACCCCCTCGTTTTGATGCTGGAAGCAGCAGCAGTGGGAAAAAGAAAAACTTCTTTAAAGGAAAAGGAAAGCAGTTCAAACGATTTGGAACTAGCAGTTCTTCCAGCTCGAGCGATTTTCAACAAATGCAAACTGGACAACAAGCTGGCGATTATTGTACCAAGTGTGGAGGAAAACATGCCACCGAACAATGTCGAGGAGTGTCTGGCCTCTGTCGTATTTGTAATCAGCCGGGACATTTCGCAAGAATATGTCCTCAGCGTAATTCTGGGAATTTTCAGAATTCAGCAGCATTAAGAACAATGCCAACACGTGAAAGGCAAGCTTCTTCTGTACAATCTTATCAATCTCAATATCCGCAAAGTAGACAAGGAGGAAGCCAAACAGTGAGCCAACCTCCTAAGCAACAAGCAAAAGTGTTTGCATTGACCGAAGAGCAAGCACAAGCAGCCCCAGATGATGTTATAGCAGGTAATTGCTACTTGTGCAACTTTCCAGCTTATGTCTTAATTGATACTGGTGCATCACATACCTTCATCTCTGAGAATTTTGCAATCTCAATATCCGCAAAGTAGACAAGGAGGAAGCCAAACAGTGAGCCAACCTCCTAAGCAACAAGCAAAAGTGTTTGCATTGACCGAAGAGCAAGCACAAGCAGCCCCAGATGATGTTATAGCAGGTAATTGCTACTTGTGCAACTTTCCAGCTTATGTCTTAATTGATACTGGTGCATCACATACCTTCATCTCTGAGAATTTTGTGATATCACATAAGTTGTCTGCTGAACCCTTAACTGAAATAGTATCGGTTTCTTCACCTTTGGGGAAAGGAATGTTATCGATCACAGCGGTGAGAAATTGTGTGTTACAGTTCGAGGGTCACGCAATTGAAATTGATTGTGTTGTGCTCGGATTATCTGATTTTGATTGTAT
>KV014885.1:116525-172523 GCA_001598015.1 Dorcoceras hygrometricum
TTGCAGACTTTGAGAAATGAGAAGCTATATGCGAAGTTGTCGAAATGTGAGTTTTGGCTACCAAGAGTTGTATTTCTTGGGCATATTATTTCTGGAGCTGGAATTTCAGTTGATCCCAGTAAGATAGAGGCAGTAATCAATTGGCCTAGATCAAAATCTGTGCCTGAAATTCGAAGTTTTATGGGTCTTGCAGGGTATTACCGAAGATTTATTCAGGATTTCTCGAGTATTGCAAAGCCTATAACTCAGTTGACACAGAAAAATGCGCCATTTATTTGGTCAGAAGCATGTGAAAACAGTTTTCTTGAATTGAAGAAGAGATTAACTACCGCACCAGTGTTAACAATTCCTGTAGGTACTGGTGGATTTGTTATGTATTGTGATGCGTCTCACCAAGGATTAGGATGTGTTTTAATGCAGCGAGGTCATGTGATTGCATACGCCTCAAGACAGTTAAAACCGCATGAAATTCGATATCCAATTCATGATCTTGAATTAGCAGCCATCGTGTTTGCATTGAAGATATGGCGACATTATTTGTATGGCGAGAAATTTGAAATATTTTCTGATCATAAGAGTCTGATGTATCTATTTTCCCAGTCAGAATTGAATATGAGACAACGAAGATGGCTGGATTTATTGAAAGATTTTGATTGTGAGATCAAATATTATCCAGGGAAGTCGAATGCAGTAGCCGATGCTCTGAGTAGGAAGATTTGTGCTTTATCTTTGACTACGATCGGGGTGTCTAATTTGATAGAAACTTGCTGTATTTATGGATATGTATTTGAAACAGAAAGAAAACCAATGAGAATTTGTGCTATCAGTGCTGAACCTGAACTGCTGATTCGAATTAAAGAGGCACAAAAGAGGGATTTGAATATTCAACGATCTATTGAAATGATAAAATCAGGACATCAATCTGAATATCGCATAAACAACGAAGATGTATTGCATGTGAACAGCAGACTTGTTATTCCAGATGTCGAGGAATTGAAAAACCAAATTTTGAGCGAAGCCCATCGAAGTAAATTCAGCATTCACCATGGTGGCAGGAAAATGTATAACGATTTGAAGAAACAATACTGGTGGAAACAAATGAAGACTGATGTGAATGAATTTGTTTCAAAGTGTTTGAACTGCCAGTAGGTGAAAGCGGAAAGAAAGAAACCTGCTGGTTTATTACAGAGTCTATCAGTTCCTGAATGGAAATGGGATCATATTTCCATGGATTTTGTAACGAAATTGCCAAAATCATCCCGAGGGTGTGATGCAATTTGGGTGATTATCGATAGGTTGACAAAATCTGCGTGTTTTATTCCCTATCGAATGACCTATCTCCATGATCAAATGGCAGATCTTTATATTCGAGAAGTAGTAAGACTGCATGGAGTACCAAAATCAATTGTTTCTGATAGAGATCCCAGATTTACTTCTCATTTTTGGAGTAGTTTACAGCAAGCGCTGGGTACAAAACTACATCTAAGCACTGCTTATCATCCTCAAACTGATGGCCAATATGAAAGAACGATTCAGACACTTGAGGATATGCTTAGAGCAGTAGTACAAGATTTTGGTATGACATGGCAGGATTCATTACCACTGGTGGAATTTTCATACAACAACAGCTATCAAACCAGCATTGAAATGGCTCCATTTGAAGCGTTGTATGGAAGGAAGTGTCGTTCACCATTGTACTGGGATGATGTTTCAGAAGTACCTGAGTTGGGACCAGATTTGATTAGAGCGATGACTGAAAAAGTGAAATTGATTAAGCAGAAAATGCGAACAGCACAGCATAGGCAAGCCAAATATGCGAATACCAGACGAAGACCTTTGAGTTTTGAAACAGGGGACAGAGTATTCTTGAAAATTTCTCCTTTCAAGGGTACAATCAGATTTGGAAAGCGGGGAAAATTGTCTCCTAGATTCATTGGTCCTTATGAAATTTTAGAGAAGATAGGTGATTTAGCATATCGATTGGCCTTACCTCCATCTCTTTTGGGTAATCAGCAGCAGGAAGATTAAACACCAGCTGATAGTCTAGATGTTTGGACTGTTGGCGTTAGGTTGCTCAAGTCTGGTTTTGTATATAAAACATAAGCGTGTACTAGTGAACTTAGTTTGTAATTGCTATAAACCATGCAGCATTCGTATAAATAAATATTATTTTCGATACAAGCTTTGCCTTGTTGCTTCTGCTGATTTACGCTTCTGCTGGTTTGAAATTTTTTTTTTAAGTAGCTTATGTATGAACTAGATTAGAATTATTAAACTTCTTTAGTTTACACTAATAACCCACTGATTTAAATTGGAGGATTAATTGTGAGCAGAGAGCCTCACAAACTCTGCGGGAACTAACTGATTTGTAAAAGCTCAGTTCAAAGGCAAGTAAAAGCTGATCCTTGCTACACCATTTGAAGCATATATTGATCTTTCTCATTTTATGGATCTGCTTGCCTGTTTGTTCAAATTATGTTTAAGTTCATAATCAAAGAAGATTTACGGGTGTTTAAAGAAAAGAAAGATTGGGTTCAAAGTTATGTTTTCTGCTTCCAAAGTTTTTCCAAAATGGTTTAAGAAAGATTGAAGATGTTTAAAAGTACTGAGTGGTTCAGATTTGAGTCATGTATTTTCATGAATATTCTTATTTCTGTTGAATGGTAACATCTGAATATGATTCTATGTAATCGGAGATGCTAGTCGAATTAGAAACTAAGTCTGGTTTGATAGGCATAACTGGTATCGTAGAAGTCGTTCGTGATGTTGCAGCACCAAGTTCTTAGTCATATTTTGATTCCTATGTTAACTACTAAATTCCATATTTAAAAATCAGAAAATTTCATTTCAGCTGGTGTTTTTGCTATACATCAAATTTTGGTCAGATTTCACAGTATTAAATACTTCACTGCTGAGTCTCTTACGCTTATTTATTGACATCTGAGTTGACCAACTTAGTTGCATTGACATCTGAGTTGACCTAGTCGTAGCTGTTTACTCATAAACACTATTCCGTTGGACATATCTGTTTCTTTTTCAAATACTATTTCTGCGTTGACATCTGAGTTGACCAATGACATCTGTTTCAACATTAGTTATGTATTTTTCACAATCGAGATCTGTTTTGCTTTCCAGTACAGTTTCTTTTAGAGAAATATGTTTCTATTTCAGCGATCACTTTCTAGTAGTCAAATCTGATACTCAGTAAGTTTTAAAAATAGGAAGCGAGTTTTAAAAGAAGTGAAACCGAGGATTTTCAAAGAAGATTTCAAAGAAAGATAAGAGTTTAAGGAACGAAAGTTTATTTTAAAGGATTTGTGGCATAGATAACAGACGATCATAAAGGAAGGTGAGCAGTCGTCCAGATGTCGGTTTACCCTTCACAATGAGCTATATGCTAAAACTGATATTAGAAGTCATTTGATCAAGTGCACATTACTAAGATGTTATGTTCAAATGATGTTACCTTTAAACTCAGTAATGTAAATGTTCAGATGTCTTCCTGCATTAAATGACTTTGTTATTACTCAGATTTTACTTGCTGAGCCCCTAGGCTCATTAGCTTTTAAAATGGTGCAGGTGAGACAGTTAAGGGTCAAGCGGAAGGTGGAAGCTGAGACAGCTGGGTGGTGAAGTTTTTATCTATGGACAGTGTTTTCCGTGTCTTAGCTGTTGTTGTCTTTCATCTTAGACATTTGTATTAGATCAATTACAACAGTTGTAAATTCATATAGAATTTCAGATGTTGTAATATCGCTTTTGCAGTGTATATATGAAATCTGTTTTTCCGCAAAATTTCAGTACTTGGCGCCGAGTGCTCATGTGTGTCAGACTTGTGTTTGTGTTTCGAAATTTTTCTAAGTTATAAGAAATACAACTTATAACAAATTGCCGTTTAGCCCTTTTTTTATTTTAAAATTTTAATTCACCCCAAATCCGTGACCCCGTGGGTTCGGGCGTCACACTAATTTAGTCTGCTCATTTCATTCGTGTTGACTTTCCTAATATGAGTTGACAAAATAGCCCAGATCTGATTCCTATTGTAACGCCCCAAAATCCATAGGACCACATGTTTGAATCTTATTTATTTCAAAGGTCAAAATGACAATTTATATGTTAGCATAAGCTATTTTATGAAAGTTGAATTTATTGATTTTAGAATTGAGGTACGACGCAGCCAGTTCCAGCAGATGTCACTCCAAGCGCAATACACGAGCATATTTTAGAAATCTGTTGAAAATGATTTTTAGGAGAACGAAATGATTTCTTTCTAAAAGGATTTGGTAGATTTGCAAATTAAAATATTGAGAGGGAAATTTTACTCAATTTCATAACTTTGGGTAAGGTGTGTCATGCTTGAGGAATACACCTCACTTGCCACTAATCCCTCCAATACAAATACCTGTTTTCGAAGTCATTTCATTTACAGAAAGCAAACTCTTTTGTGTTCACTCAAATATTTTAAAAGAAGCTCGTTGTGATTTCTTGAGGAGGAGGAACTCTGCAAGAACAAACTGCTGTCGTAAATCTCAGTTCAAAGGCAAGTAAAAGCTGATCCTTGCTACACCATTTTAAAGCATATATTGTTCTTCAGTATGTGTTTGCTTGCCTGTATGTTAAAGATATGTTTACGTTCATGATTACGTATGTTTAAGAAAGAAATATTGGGTTCAAAAGATATGTTTTCTGCTTCCAAGTTTCCCAGAATGTTTTAAGAACGATTGAAGATGTTTAAAGATACTGAGGAGTTCAGATTTGAGTCATGTATGTTCATGAATGTTCTTCTTTCTGGTGAATGGTAACATCTGAATTGGACTCTATGTAATGGGTGAGGCTAGTCGAATCAGAATCTAAGTCTGGTTTGATAGGTAGAAGTCGTTCGTGATGTTGCAGCACCAAGTTCTTAGTCAGATTTTGATTCCTATGTTAACGACTAAATTCCATATTTAAAAATCATAAGTTTGCATTTCAGCTGGAGTTTTTGCTATACATCAGATTTTGGTCAGATTGCACAGTATTAAATACTTCACTGCTGAGTCGCTTACGCTTATTTATTGACATCTGAGTTGACCAACCTAGTTGCGTTGACATCTGAGTTGACCTAGTCGTAGCTGTTTACTCATAAACACTATTCCGTTGGACATATCTATTTAATTTTCAAATAATATTTCTGTGTTGACATCTGAGTTGACCAGCGACATCTGTTTCAACATTAGTTATGTATTTTTCACAATCGAGATCTGTTTTTCTTTCCAGTACAGTTTCTTTTAGTGAAATCTGTTTCTATTTCAGCGATCACTTTGTAGTAGTCAAATCTGATACTCAGTAAGTTTTAAAAATAGGAAGCGAGTTTTAAAAGAAGTGAACCCGAGGATTTTCAAAGAAGATTTCAAAGAAAGATAAGAATTTAAGGAACGAAAGTTTATTTTAAGGATTTATGGCATAGATAATAGACGGTCATAAAGGAAGGGTGAGCAGTAGTCCAGATGTCGGTTGCCCCTTCACAATGAGCTATATGCTAAAACTGATATCAGAAGTCATTTGATCAAGTGCACAACGGACCTAAGGAGAGATTCTAAGCCATAAATCATAAAGTTTAAGAAATTAAATGAAGGGATCTGGGTTATTGTCCCCACATCCAAGTTACGAAAGAAAGTTCAATAAAGAAATATTAAATAAGTTTACTAAAGAATGTTTATGTTCAAATGATGTTCCTTTAAACTCAGTAATGTAAATGTTCAGATGTCTGCCTGCATTAAATGAGTTTCTTATTACTCAGATTTTACTTGCCGAGCCCCTAGGCTCAATATCTTTTAAAATGGTGCAGGTGAGACAGTTAAGGGTCAAGCGGAAGGTGGAAGCTGAGACAGCTGGGTGGTGAAGTGTTTATCTATGGACAGCGTTTTCCGTGTCTTAGCTGTTGTTGTCTTTCATCTTAGACATCTGTATTAGATCAATTACAACAGTTGTAAATTCATATAGAATTTCAGATGTTGTAATATCTTTTTGCAGTGTATTATATGAAATCTGTTTTTCCGCAAAATTTCAGTACTTGGCGCCGAGAGCGGGTGCGTGTCAGACTTGTGTTTGTGTTTCAAAATTTTTCTAAGTTATAATAAATACAGCTTATAACAAATTGCCGTTTAGCCCTTCTTTTATTTTAAAATTTTAATTCACCCCAAATCCGTGACCCCGTGGGTTCGGGCGTCACAGTAATTTAGTCTGCTCATTTCATTCGTGTTGACTTTCCTAATATGAGTTGACCAAATAGCCCAGATGTGAGACCTGAAAATCTAATAGAGATTAATTGTTGTATTTAAATCAATTTTCGAGGATTTCGGATGGTTCGGATCTCAATTTGGAAGTTTGGTTTGTATTTTCGGGTCAGATTTCACATTTAGATTAATTCTGGAAGTTTTAGAATTTTTGAATTTTGAGGAGAAATATAATTTTTGTTAGAGATCTGTTTTGTGAGATCTGGTCTAGTCAATGAGAGAAATCTGCTTCCGCGGGTGTAGCGCTAGGCTGAGATCTATTCAGATTTTCTGAGAAATCTGGTATCGCGGCAGTAGAGATCTGTTCATAGTTTCCCAGCGTGTTTTTGTGTGTTGTTCCTAAACGCCGCCATTTGAATTAGTTAATTCCACGGCGTTTTGAGTGTAATGCGTGCGTAAGAGATCTGTCGCGTGGGTAGAGGTCTGCTTGCGTGGTTATGTATTGAGGTACAAAACGCCGTCGTTTTCGAGTATGTCTCGCTTGGAAATGAAATCTGGTTGTTGGTGAATGGGATGCCAACGCGGGTAAACAGCTGCTAGCGAGCGTGAGATCTGTTGTAGCGGGGAAGTGATGCTACGTCGTTTCGATTTAGTAGCAGAATCCTCGATACGTCTCTGTATTGTTTAGTTGCGTGTTTGTTAGCGTTAGTGTTGGGAATCAGATTTGTGTGTGAGCGCTGGGTCCAGGGAGAGAGATCTGGTTGGCGCTAAAATCTGATGTAGAGATCTGTTTCGCCGTTGTATCGTCGTTTTGCTATTTAGGACATTTCATTTATTGAGGGATCTGTTTCAGCGGCTAGCGACGTCGTTTGAATTGCGCGTTGGCGAGGGGTAGCGAGGTCTGTTATCGCGTGGTTTGGGGACTTAAACGTCGCCGTTTTGAGGTTAGCGCGCCAGTGTATAGAGCAGCGTGTGATCGCTGTTTGTACAATGCAGCGTTTAGCTTTCTCTTCAGATTTCTCCAGCGTTTAGTTTTAGCAACCGGACTTCTCCTGCGAGTGTTTAGCTTAGCGTGTTTCCAGATTTCTCTAGCGCGTGGTTGGTCGCTGTTTAGCGCGGACTTCTCCTGCGAGTGTTTAGCTTAGCGTGTTTCCAGATTTCTCTAGCGCGTGGTTGGTCGCTGTTTAGCGCTTTTGTTAAGATTCCTCCCGCGTTTTATGTGAGCGATCAGACTTCTCCCATGGTTGCGCGAAGTCGTTTCGTTGCTGAGCATTGCCTAGTGCATGCGTTGGTTGCTTGAGAGATCTGTTTATGTCGGTAATTTATTTTAGCAGATTTCTCGTGTTTATATAAGGAGCAGGACTTTGTATTTGTTTCATTAATTGAGACTCCATACTTAGCGAAATATCCTCCCGACTTTCTTTCTTCGTCACGAACCCTAGAGTACTATTCACCGTGTTTCTCATCCGCAAATTTCCGCCATTTCCCATCTCCATTTTGGGCAAGGTCGATGGCGCTGCACTCCTTGGGAGTTCTTTTTTCATTAATGCCAGCTAGAAGGTTTGAATTAGCCTTGGAGTGAGATCACGAAGCAGCAGCAGTAGCTCCTTTTGTTCGTGCGTTTGCTGTGTGCAGGTAGCACTTTAGTTTAGCTTTGAGATCTTACTCATAGCTTTGATATAAGCTTCTTGTTGAGTTAAATTGTTAGAGTAATCGCGGGTTTGAGCGTATACTCCCAGCCGTGAGTTACTGTGATTTGCCGTGACCTGTTGAGTAGTTCCTGAGACCTGTTTGTGCGTGTTGTGTAGCAGGTTCCGTTCAGATTTCTAGTGATCGTGTATTGGTGAGCTTAGAACCAGATTTTAGTTCTTTACTGTAGGCAGTAAATTGTCGAAGGCCGGTTTTAAATTGATTTGCAAGGTTCCTTAACAGATTCCAGCTTTTGGGCAGCTTTGTGGAGTTTTTCCATGAGCCGTGAGGAAGCATAGTTGTATAGATTGTTGGTACCACAGCTTGGTAGATTCTGTTTTAGGTATTATACCGTGTAAGGTACGAATCGAGCTTGTATTACAGCTTTGAGATAGGCATGGGGATGTATTATGTGTTATATAGCTGTGCCGAGTGTTTGCGTAGAGGCAAGCTGTGTATATTATGCATGTCTATTGGCTAAACTATCTGGTGTATTACCTGCTGTTTGGTGATTTGTTGAGTTGCTATGCATGTGATTATTCGAATGCCTTTGTTGTGTTTTCTGGCATTACACGTACATGCATCATGTTAAGCATGTTACTGCATCTGCATAGCATATTGAGCCAATGGTTCCTATGTTAGCCATGATATGTTGCTCTGTTGGAGCTCTTCCCTCGTGGTGCGGTGCGGTGTTGCATAACCACGATTGAGTGCAGCTGGAGGATGTTGGTTGAGTTGTTCCCAGTCCTCAGTTGCAGCAGCTGGAGGATGTTGGTTGATTTGTTCCCAGTCCTCAGTTGCAGTGACCTGGATAGAGGTTGGCGAGTGGTTGGTCCACTTGAAATTCCGTGCGACCTGGAGGGTGGCTCCCACGCAGGTGCAGCGATGAGCCACTCTATTTTCCACTTGGTGTGATCGGGTAGATTCCGAAGCTCGATGATGTGTCACAGTTGTCGTTTACTATTCGTTTGGCCTTCCGTTTGTTACCGATGTTCTTTGTACAGCTCATGCATTTGCACGACATGATACATTGCATGCTGTATCTGATTGCTGTTTTATGTTGCTCTTCGTACTGGGGTTTGACCCCGATGTCCCTCTGGGGTTGGTTGTTTTGTTGTCTGCTTGTTGTTCAGGTCTCCCAGGTTATTCCGCTGGTCTTTGTGTTGATCCAACTGGAGGTGCCCCAGGTGGTGTGTAGAGTGTCCCAGTTAGCGTATAGCATATATGTATCAGTTCTATTAGCCGGGGAGTGTACTGTGCTTTGTGTCTTCGGTTGTTGTATTAGCTGGCTGGTACTTGTTAAATGCTATACTGTCGTATTATGGCTTTTAGCCGCGAATGTTTTATTAAACTGGGATATTTTGATGTATTGTGGTATTTTAAAATTATGTTTTCTTCGTCAGGCCAAAAAGCGAAAAAATTTTAGCCACTTTTTAAAGTGCTTCCGCTATGTTATACATGATTTGACTCTGTGTTGTGTACGAGGCCTGACATTTTTGGTATCAGAGCTTAAACTGGGATAAGCTCGATTTTTTTGATCACATGTGAGTCTAGGCACAGTAGTTGTTCTTTGGTTTGTGCTTGACTGCTTGAATTACTTGCTTGTGTGCTTACCTTTGAGTGTCTTGTAGAGATGCCGCCTAGGAGAAGAGGTAGAGCTAGTAGGCAAGCGGTGGTTGATTCGAGGACTCCAGTTAGTGCTGATAGAGAGGATGCCTCCCAACCGAGTGTTCCTTTGGGATTTAGTGAGAGTCAGTCTTCAGCCTTTCTCACTCTTGCTAATGCTGTCAACAGAGCGGTTGACCTTATGGAAAGCCTTGCAGTTGGACAGACTCGAGTGCAGCAGTCGACAGGACAAAGTGTGGATCCTGTGCCATCTGGAACGTCGTCCTCCCAGCCTTCTGTGGCACCACTGTCTTTGAGTCGACAGAGGTTTAGACCAAGAGGAAGGCACTTTAAGAGATCCAGTTCGAGTTCTTCGAGTTCTGGCGGTTCTGGTGGAGTGAGGACGAATGTGTCATACTGTGGTCAGTGTGGGGGTAAGCATCGACCTTCTAAATGCGTTGGAGTGCGAGGCTCTTGCAACAATTGTGGTCAGATTGGGCACTTTGCTAGAGTGTGTCCAACTTTGGGACAGCAGGCTTTGACTAGGAGTTCTTCGAGGCGATTTTGTCGACCTTTTCAGTCCCAGCGCTCAGGATTTCAGTCTTCAGAGGCGTCTGGTGTTAGAGAGCTTTCTCTGTCTGAGCAATCGGGACTTCAGCCTACTCAGGTGGATGTGGCAACTGCGGAGCGAGAAGAGGTTTTGACCGGAGGAGGTTGTACAGGTAGTTGTTCCTTGCTTGTTATCTCGGTGTGAGTTTAGTTTGACGCGTGGGCATCGTATTTGTTTATTATTGTACTTGATTGTTTTGGTGGTGTGCGAGGGCTGTTTCCGCCCCATCTTGTTGTGTAATGCCGTGTCTTTGTTACTCATGCCGGTGGAGAAGTTGCCGTTCCGTGAGTGATGCTGAGTTAGGTTAGTAAGTTCTGGTAGGAAAGTTGTTGGATCTTGGGAGTGTTTAGATTCCCTTGGTTGAGAGGATATCTGCTCTTTGTTGTGATTGCGATATCCGGACCTTAAGTTGGGGTGGGTGATCTCCCTTGTTCGAGAAATTCTTCCCTCATGTGCTTTCGTTGAGATTTCCCTGATTCTCCTTGTGATCTTTAGTACTGGGCGTATCCTCTTTGATTTTTTCTCGTTGGAACAGCAGAATTGCAGTATTTGAACTCCCTTTGATATCTGTTGTTTGTGTTCCCAGCTGTTGAGTTGTTTTGCGAGTTGCGTGTATCCAGCTGTTGAACCCCGATTAGTTTAACTGTGCATTGTTTAGGCTTTGGGTATTGATCTGTGAGTACCAGGGTGTTGTTTTGGAGGACAAACGGGAATGCTGTGCCTTTTGTCTCCCTGCTGGGTTCTGTTAGCCGCTATGAGCCGAGTGGTTAACTACCACAGTTCATGAGTTGGGCAACCGCAGGTTGAGTGATTGTTGTGCACCTAGTACCGTGCGTTGAGACGAGTGGGTAACTCCCATATGTTTACACCCTGTGGCCACATCTGTTTGTTGATCTTTGTCTTTGATTGTCGATCAGTCTTGAGTTTGAAATTCTGTGGACTCCCTGTTTCGGTTGTAGTCCCTCCCATTGCATTCTGCGAGGCATAGTTGCGTTACTGTTAGTGGAGATTTTGCCAGATGTGATGCCCCACCTTTGTCTCGGTTTGGAGACTGTTGTATTTACTTTGGAGTCTTAGCGTTAATCTTTTAAGGTGGAGAGCGATTAGCGATTTCTGTCTTCAACCAGTTCAGTTTGTCTGTGAATTTAACGTCTGCCTGCGCGAGAGAAACTCGCTACTGA
Organism: Dorcoceras hygrometricum; assembly: GCA_001598015.1. Taxonomy (NCBI): domain Eukaryota; kingdom Viridiplantae; phylum Streptophyta; class Magnoliopsida; order Lamiales; family Gesneriaceae; genus Dorcoceras; species Dorcoceras hygrometricum. The sequence continues at coordinate 127,826 of KV014885.1, forward strand.
TGATTTGTTGGAAGGCCCATTCAGAAATTCTAGTGGCGTTGAATATATAAGATGCCTTCGAGCATTTGGTAGTTTTTGTAGAGCTTCCTTGTTGGTTCTGGGTGTCAGTTCAACGCGGGTAGTAAAAGTATGACCGCTGGATTGTCTATATCAGCCCATTTTGTCCATGTGCTAAGGCTTATTCTAGGAAACTGGCAAGAGGAATTGTGGCGATCCTGTAACTAGATGGCTTAGTTTTCTGGCTTTGGTAGTGGCTAGTAAGCACTTTGAGCTTTTGTTCCGAAGTTGGAAGAGCTTTTCGATGTTTCTGGGTCTCGAGGAACTACGAGTTTATCGTTTTTCTCGGATTACATACTAAAATCCATGAGGCTATACCGAGGATTTGTAGAATGTTCGTGTAGAAGTCATGACCAAGAGATGTTCGGTATAATCTTCCTTGAGATTTTGTACGGTGGGAAGTACAAATTTTGTTAAGTGTGTAATTTTGAACCTCAGCTCGTGAATCATGTGCTTCTTGCAAGTTCTCCTTCCTAGGTGTGGCTGTATTGGAGATATACGGGTGAGTTAGCTCTTAAATTCATCAGTTTGTTGAAGTATACAGGATCCTTGTTGTGCGTTTTGTGTTTACCGGCTGTATTGTTGTGGACACATTGCGTGTTTTATATGTCTAAGCTGAGGAAATTCGAGCTAGATCCTTCTGTCGTGTTGAATTTTGATGAATTGAGAGGGATTAGACCTTGAAGTATACTGTTTGGCAAGCGAAAATCTGTGATGGAAGGGAGAAACAGTGATAGATGGTTATCTTATTTTGGTTGCGATTCAGTGGGAACGGACATGTGAGAAGAAGCAGGGATATTTGAGAGACCGAATCCGAGATGAGGGGAGCATGTCCTCATCTTTGTTGGAACAGCCTTTCATTCTTGTGTTTTGTTTCCTACAGATTCGAGTTTGTTCCTATCCAGTTGGTAACTGGTTGTTCCTTGTGTTGATCCCTCTTTGGCATTGTGCATTGTAACTTAGCCTTTGAGATTAGCTGTTTTAAGTATCGCGGTGTTTTGCGACGAACTTCTTGTGGTGTGTGACCTTTCGGAGATCGCAGTAAGAACTGTTTCTGTTTTTAGTTTGGCAGTGTCAACATGATCTATTCTCCTTACACGGCGTGTCTATGTTAAGGTGAAGTTATAGAGCGAATGACTACGCTAAGTTATGTTAGTGTCGAGTCAGATTTCTGTAGCTGTGTGTTTTACGTGATTCTTCAGCGGTTGGTTGCTTGTGGTTATGCTCCTGGTTATCTTGAACCCTCGTTTGGTAGTCTCTTGGTTGAAAGCTGGAGTGTTTTTGATTGTTCTGTGTATAACAGAACTCTCCAGCGTTGGCTTTGTTGAGGAGGCTTTGTTTTATTCCAAAGTTGTCGCTTCGATTTCGAGGACGAAATCTTTTAAGGTGGAGAGAAATGTGAGACCTGAAAATCTAATAAGGATTAATTGTTGTTTTTAAATCAATTTTCGAGGACTTCGGATGGTTCGGATCTCAATTTGGAAGTTTGGTTTGTATTTTCGGTTCAGATTTCACATTTAGAACAATCTGGAATTTTTTGAATTTTTTAATTTTGAGGAGAAATCTGATTTTTGTTAGAGATCTGTTTTGTGAGATCTGGTCTAGCCAATGAGAGAATCTGCGTTCCGCGGGTGTAGCGCTAGGCTGAGATCTGTTCAGATTTTGTGAGAAATCTGGTATCGTGGCAGTAGAGATCTGTTCATAGTTTCCCAGTGTGTTTTTGTGTGTTGTTCCTAAACGCCGCCGTTTTAATTAGTTATTTCGACGCCGTTTTGAGTGTAATGCGTGCGTAAGAGATCTGTTCGCGTGGGTAGAGGTCTGCTTGCGTGGTTATGTATTGAGGTACAAAACTCCGTCGTTTTCAAGTATGTCTCGCTTGGAAATGAAATCTGGTTGTTGGTGAATCGGATGCCAACACGGGTAAACAGCTGCTAGCAATCGTGAGATCTGTTGTAGCGGGGAAGTGATTCTACGTCATTTCGATTTAGTAGCAGAATCCTCGATATGTCGCCGTATTGTTTAGTTGCGTGTTTGTTAGCGTTAGTGTTGGGAATCAGATTTTTGTGTGAGCGCTGGGTCCAGGGCGAGAGATCTGGTTGGCGCTAAAATCTGATGTAGAGATCTATTTCGCCGCTGTATCGTCGTTTTGCTATTTAGGACATTTCGTTGATTGAGGGATCTGTTTCAGCGGCTAGCGACGTCGTTTGCTTTGCGCGTTGGCGAGGGGTAGCGAGGTCTGTTATCGCGTGTATTCAAAAGTCTACTAACATCTTTGTAGAGTTGAGACTTAAACGTCGCCGTTTTGAGGTTAGCGCGCCAGTGTATAGAGCAGCGTGTGATCGCTGATTGTGCAATGCAGCGTTTAGCTTTCTCTTCAGATTTCTCCAGCGTTTGGTTTTAGCAACCGGACTTCTCCTGCGAGTGTTAAGCTTAGCGTGTTTCCAGATTTCTCTAGCGCGTGGTTGGTCGCTGTTTAGCGCTTTTGTTCAGATTCCTCCCGCGTTTTATGTGAGCGATCAGACTTCTCCCATGGTTGCGCAAAGTCGTTTGGTTGCTGATCATTGCCTAGTGCATGCGTTGGTTGCTTGAGAGATCTGTTTATGTCGGTAATTTATTTTAGCATATTTCTCGTGTTTATATAAGGAGCAGGACTTGGTCTTTGTTTCATTAATTGAGACTCCATACTTAGCGAAATATCCTCCCGACTTTCTTTCTTCGTCGCGAACCCTAGAGTACTGTTCATCGTGTTTTTCATCCGCAAATTGCCGCCGTTTCCCATCTCCATTTTGGGCTAGGTCGGTGGCGCTGCACTCCTTGGGAGTTCCTCTTTCATTAATGCCAGCTAGAAGGTTTGAATTAGCCTTTTAGTGAGATCGCGAAGCAGCAGAAGTAGCTCCATTTGTTCGTGTGTTTGCTGTGTGTAGGTAGCACTTCAGTTTAGCTTTGAATTCTTACTCATAGCTTTGAATTAAGCTTCTCGTTGAGTTAAATTGTTAGAGTAATCGCTGGTTTGAGCGTATACTCCCAGTCGTGAGTTACTGTGATTTTCCGTGACCTGTTGAGTAGTTCCTGAGATCTGTTTGTGCGTGTTGTGTAGCAGGTTCCGTCCCGATTTCTAGTGACCGTGTGTTGGTGAGCTTAGAACCATATTTTAGTTCCTTACTGTAGGCAGTAAATTGTCGAAGGCTGGTTTAAATTGATTTGCAAGGTTCCTTAACAGATTCCAGCTTCTGGGCAGCTTTGTGGAGTTTTGCCATGAGCCGTGAGGAAGCATAATTGTATAGATTGTTGGTACCGCACCTTGGTAGATTCTGTTTGAGGTATTCTGCCGTGTAAGGTACGAATCGAGCTTGTATTACAGCTTTGAGATAGGCATGGGGATGTATTATGTGTTATATAGCTGTGCCGAGTGTTTGCGTAGAGGCAAGCTGTGTATATTATGCATGTCTATTGGCTAAACTATCTGGTGTATTACCTGCTGTTTGGTGATTTGTTGAGTTGCTATGCATGTGATTATTCGAATGCCTTTGTTGTGTTTTCTGGCATTACACGTACATGCATCATGTTAAGCATCTTACTGCATTTGCATAGCATATTGAGCCAATGGTTCCTTTGTTAGCCATAATATGTTGCTATGTTGGAGCTCTTCTGTGACGCCCGAACCCAACGGGGCCACGAGAATTGGGGTAAATAAAAATTTTCGAATAAAAGAAGGGCTAAAAGATAATTCGCTATAGGCTGTATTTCCTATAACTTGAAAGAAACAAAACAAATGACAATCTCAAAGACCAGCAGGTACCTAACTTGCGCGCTAACTGCTAAAACATTTGCGGCAAAGATAATTGCAATTGCGATTACAACAGCTGATATTCTAAGTAAATATACAACCGCTGCTACTGATCTAATACAGTGCAATCTAATTCAAAACGCTACAACTGAGACACGGAAAACATAGGCCTTGGATAAACACAACGCCACCCAGCTGCTGGTTTCAAGTTTCACCTGCTGTTCCTCCATCAGTTGTCGCACCTGCACCATTTTAAAAGCTAGTGAGCCTAAAGGTTCAGCAAGTAAAACCTGAGTAATAACAATTTCATAAAACGCAGGCAGACATCTGAACATTCATAAACATTTCATAAACAGTTCGTTCGTAATCTTAGAGACAGGGGATAATAGCCCAGCTCCAACATTAATTCCTTTTCTTTAGACTATGGCATATAAGCTCCTCATGGTCCGTTATGCACTTTGATCAAAATGACTCCCGATATCAGTTTTAGCATATAGCTCATTATGAAAGGGCAGCCGACATCTAGACAATTGCTCACCCTTCTCGTTGGTGACCGTCAACTATCTATGCCATAATCTTAAAATGAACTTTGTTCCATTACATCCTTTCGTAAAACATTTCTGTAAATCATCGGGTTCCATCATTTTAAATATTTTCTTCCCATTTTAAAAGCTTTTCTGAGAATCGAATTCGACTTTGGAAACATATCGTTGAGAGGGAACTGGTGAAAAGAAAACTAGTCGCAAGAGAATGGAACAACACTTATGAAACAAAACTCTTTGCTGTTCGCAAATATAGTTAAAATGAACCAGCTGGAATAAACAGAAACCAGCTGCAAGATCTCCTACTAAGACAATCGTATTTAAATGAAACGATGTCGTTGAAGTAAATAAAAGATAGGATGACAAGACTACCTGTTGATATTTTGTAACTTAAAGAAACGACGTCGTTAGCGCATCAATCAATCGCAAGGAAAAGCTCTAACACGATTAAATGTATAGTACCAGTCGCAAGACTAATACCAGCTGAAGTGAACAGCACTTAGAAACGAATAAAGAAACTGCTGAACTATCTCTATGGCATGCATCTGCTGGTGAACAGTGCATCTGTTGACTTTATGAAAACAACGCAACTGCTGAATTCTAACAAAGGAATGCAGCTGCTGGTTTTACAACAAAGAAGTGATACTGCTAACTTTAATAAGGGAAAGATGTGCCTGCTGGTGAACATTGCATCTGCTGGAATTTACGAAACACTTGTAATATCGAAACAATGATCGCGCTACCAGCCGTCGCCTATTAAACCAGACTTTATACTGATTCAATTAGCAACTACTGATTACTCAATCATCAAATCCCGACATTACAACAAAAGGAAGAACATTCGTAAACATTATAACAATGCAGCTGCTGAATCTTAACAAGGAGATACAGCTGCTGGAACATAACTCGGCATTTATAACATCAAAACAACAACTGTTCCATCAGCCGTTGCCTATCAAACCATACTTTAAAATGATTCAACTAGCAACTACCGATTACACGATCATCAAATTCTGATATTACAGCTACTGCGAGAAAACATTCATGACATTCTGGAAATAAATTCGAATCCTCAGTACATTTAAAACATTCATAACTTTCTGGAAAACGTTTTGGAAGCATCATAAACATCAAAACATCATTTTCGAACCCATCTTTCTTTCCTTTTCATGTCTAAATCATTTCAAACATGAACTTTAAACATATCTTAACATTCAGGCAAGCAGATCCATAACAACAACAATATATACTTCAAATGGTGTAGCAAATGATCAGTTTTTACTTGCCTTAAACAAAGCTTTGCGGTAGCAGCTAGTTCCTGCAGAAATCTCCCTTTGAGTAATCGCACGAACTCTTCTGGAAATATTTTTAAGAACACTTTAAAACTTTTCTTGCAAATGATGAAAATCTTACTTTGAAAACAAGTTTTTATATGAAAGGGATTAGTGGCAAGCTACTTGTGGAATCAAGCATGACACATTTCCAAAGTTTATTAAAAATTCGCTTCTTATCATTTTAATTTGTAAAACACAAAACCTTTTCCAAAAGAAATCATTTCACCTCCTTAAAACATTTTTCAATCGAATTAAAATCCAGCTCGTGCATCGCTCATTGGAGTTGCCTGCTGGTACCAGCCGCATCGCATCTTACCTGCTAACCTCAATAAAATCAGCAGATACATAACATTTAAAATTGCCAATTTGGCCCATTAAATCAATAAAATATATAAATGTGGTCCTATTGATTTTGGGGCGTTACAACTATACCCTCCTTATTGAAATTTCGTCCTCGAAATTTACGTACCAAATAAAAATGGGTAAAGACTTAGCATATCAGCTTCTGTTTCCCATGTTGCTTCTCGCTCCGACTGGTTGGACAATCGTATCTTAACCATAGGAATACTACGGTTTCTTAATCTTCTAGTTTCTCGGAGGAGAATTCTTTCTTGTCGCTCTTCGTAGCTTAAATCTGGAGCTAAATTAATTGGCTCATAACTCAGCACATGCGAAGGATGGGGAATATATTTCCTCAAAGCTGACACGTGAAAAACATTATGCACTGCTGACATTTGTGGAGGCAGCACTAGTCGATAGGCGAGTGCTCCCACCTTTTCTAAAATCTCGTATGGTCCAATATACCTTGGACTCAGCTTTCCTTTCTTTCCAAAACGCATAACTCCTTTCATCGGATCTATTCTCATAAATACTCGATCACCTGTTTCAAAATTCAGCTCCCTTCTTCTATTATCTGCATAACTTTTCTGCCGACTTTGAGCAGCTTTCATTCTTTCTCTTATTCTTCTAACAGCTGCTGCTGTTTGTTCCACAACATCTGGTCCCAAACCAGCTCTTTCACCAACTTCATCCCAATGAAGTGGTGTTCTACACTTTCTGCCATACAAAGCTTCATATGGAGCCATTTGAATTGAATCTTGGAAACTGTTATTGTAGGCAAACTCTACCAGTGGCAAATTCGCATCCCATCCTACTGAAAAATCCACAATACATGCTCTGAGAAAATCTTCTAAAATCTGAATCACCCTTTCCGATTGTCCATCAGTTTGAGGGTGAAACGCAGTGCTGAACGTCAATTTTGTACCCATATCCTTGTGTAGACTTTTCCAAAAGGCTGATGTAAACTTAGGATCTCTGTCTGATACAATAGAAATTGGAACACCATGTAGTCTCACTATTTCCTTAACATACAATTCTGCGTACCTGCTCACCTCATATGTTGTTTTAACTGGTAAGAAATGAGCAGACTTAGTGAGCCTATCAATTATAACCCAAATGGAGTTATATCCTTGCACCGTCCTTGGTAAACCAGTTACAAAATCCATCGCTATACATTCCCACTTCCATTCGGGAATCGGTAGTGGCTTCAATAATCCTGCTGGTCGCTGGTGTTCAGCCTTCACCAGCTGACACGTTAAACATTCAGTTACAAATCTAGCAACATACCTCTTCATTCCTGGCCACCAATACAACTGCTGTAGGTCCTTGTACATTTTCGTACTTCCTGGATGTACTGAATATGGAGCTGTATGCGCTTCTTTCAAAAGTTCAGCTCTTAAATCACCTACTTGGGGTACCCAGATTCTGTCCAAATACCTCACAATTCCGTCTTCTGTAAAATAGAGACTGCTGCCTCTTTCTTTATCCTGCTGGACCCATTTCTTCAACTGCTGGTCCTGCTGCTGACCCTCTCGAATTTGGTTTAACAAATTTGATCTTACTGAGAGGTCTCCTAAAATCATATTACTGCTGCTGCTGGACACTATTTCAAGTCCAAACCTTTAAATTTCATTCGCCAATGATTTCTGAACAGTCAAATGCGCCAGTCCTGCTGATTTTCTGCTTAGAGCATCAGCTACCACGTTTGCTTTTCCTGGGTGATAACTGATTGTGCAATCATAATCCTTAACTAGCTCCAACCATCGCCTCTGCCTCATATTCAATTCTTTCTGGGTAAAGAAGTACTTCAAACTCTTGTGATCTGTAAAGATCTCACACTTCTCCCCATAGAGATAATGCCTCCATATCTTAAGGGCAAAGACAACAGCTGCCAGTTCTAAGTCATGTGTTGGGTAATTCTTCTCATGGTCTTTCAGCTGCCTAGATGCGTATGAAATAACTTTACAATCCTGCATCAACACAGCTCCTAGTCCCAACTTAGAAGCATCGGTATATATTACAAATTTTCCTTGATCAGTTGGCATCGTCAATACAGGTGCTTCAATCAGCGCTTGATTCAATTTGTCAAAACTGGTTTGACACTCTTCTGTCCAGTTATACTTCACTTGCTTTCTCGTTAGCGTAGTAAGAGGAACAGCTATCTTAGAGAATCCTTGGATAAATCGCCGATAATATCCAGCTAAATCCAAGAAACTCCTTATCTCTGCCACATTCTTCGGTGCTGGCCAGTCGCGAACCGCTTCAACTTTAGTAGGGTCGACTTCTATTCCATCCTTAGAGATTATATGGCCTAAGAACGATACTTTCTCCATCCAAAAATCGCATTTGCTGAATTTAGCAAACAACTGCTTATCTTTCAAAATTTGGAGAACAGTTCTTAAATGCTGGACATGCTCACTTCTGGTCTTAGAATACGCTAAGATATCATCAATGAATACAACTACAAACTGGTCCAAAAATGGTTGAAAGACCCTATTCATTAAATCCATAAAAGCTGATGGAGCATTATGGCCTAAGAACGATACTTTCTCCATCCAAAAATCGCATTTGCTGAATTTAGCAAACAACTGCTTATCTTTCAAAATTTGGAGAACAGTTCTTAAATGCTGGACATGCTCACTTCTGGTCTTAGAATACGCTAAGATATCATCAATGAATACAACTACAAACTGGTCCAAAAATGGTTGAAAGACCCTATTCATTAAATCCATAAAAGCTGATGGAGCATTTGTAAGTCCAAAAGGCATAACCAAAAATTCATAATGGCCGTACCTAGTTCTAAAGGCTGTCTTATAAACATCAGTTGCCTTAATCTTCAGTTGGTGATATCCAGACCTCAAGTCGATCTTAGAAAATACTACTGACCCTCTCAACTGGTCAAACAGATCTTCTATCCTGGGTAATGGATACTTATTCTTAATTGTCAATTTGTTTAACTCCCTATAATCTATACACAATCTCATACTCCCATCCTTTTTCTTAACAAACAATACGAGCGCTCCCCAGGGCGAAGTACTTGGTGTAATAAACCCTTTCTCCAACAGATTCTGTATCTGTTCTTTCAATTCTTTCATCTCTGTTGGAGCTAATCGATATGGTGGTCTAGATACTGGAGCAGCTCCTGGAACCAAATCAATCGAAAATTCCAACTCCCTGTCTGGTGGCAATCCTTGGATATCTTCTGGAAAAACCTCAGGGAATTCATTTGCTACTTCTACGGTTACTAGTTGGGGTCTATCAGTTGCTGTTAAGGATGATATAATTGAAGGGATTTTATTAGCATGCTTGGCCAAAAATTGGAATGACTCTTTTCCTGGTGGATTAACAGCTACTGTTCGTAGTTTAATGTCAATTACTACCCCATACTTAGTTAGCCAATCTATTCCCAAAATCAAATAAAATTCTGGCATCGGAAACACAATTAAATCAGCAGTAATCTTATGCCCTTGAAGTTTAAGTTCTAAACTTCTAAACAGTTCGTGCTATACCAGCTTTTCCCCTGATGGTACCGACACACAATAATCTATCGTTACTTGCTCCGCCTGGATAGACAATTTCTTAACAAACTCAGCAGAAATGAATGAATGCGTAGCTCCTGAGTCTAACAAAGCTAGAGAAGGAAATCCAGCTATTGAAATTTCACCTGTGACTACTGTAGAGTCTGGAATGCGTAGCTCCTGAGTCTAACAAAGCTAGAGAAGGAAATCCAGCTTTTGAAATTTCACCTGTGACTACTGTAGAGTCTGGAGGAGCTTGTTCAGCCGTCAAAACAAATGCCCTGCTGGTCACCAGTTGCTTGAATTTTGAACAATTCTTCATAATATGTCCGGGCACTCCACATTTGTAGCAGACGTTTTGTCCAAGTCTTCATTGCCCCAAATGATTCTTATGGCATTTAGGACATTCTTTTCTATCATTACCAGCAGGAACAGAGCTTATAGGTTGAATTTGTAGAGGCTTTTGCTCCTGAGGCCTCTGCTGGTTCTTGTTCTGTTTATTGAATGGCCTCGGGTCCTTCTGCTGAAAGGCCTGTCTCTTTTGCTGCCTTTCTTCATCAAGATCTTTCCAATCTCTTTCAATTTGCAGGGCTCTATCCACTGCTTCCCTGTAAGTTCTTGGCACTGACAGCCTAACATTCATCTTAAACATTGGCTTCAACCCTTCTATGAAGTGACTCAATTTCTCTTCTGGGTCACTTCCTATTAATGGCACAAAATAGCACCCTCTTTCAAACTTCCGCACATACTCCTGTATGGTTAAACTCCCTTGCTTGAGGGTCAAAAATTCCCTCTTCAATTCAGACCTCTTTCCCGCCGTGAAGTATTGCTCGTAGAATACTCGCTTGAAATCTGCCCAAGTGAGATTCAGCAGATCCACAGACAACTTGGCTCCTTCCCACCAAATCATCGCATCCTCTCTTAACATGTAGATAGCGCACCTTGGCCTATCTAAATCAGACAATTGGAGTTACACGAATATAACCTCCATGGATTTGATCCAACTCTCTGCAACTAGTGGATCAGTAGTTCCACCAAATTCCTTAGGCTTCTGGCGCCTAAATTTCTCTTGGGGATCATCGTTACTTGGTCCCCTGCTGCTGGATGATTGGCCATTGCCTCTATTGTTATTATGTTCTACCAGCATTCTTAACAGTTGTGTGATATTAGCATTATTATCACTCTCAGTTTCTTCTAATCAGAACATGCTAAATAATTTAAAGACAATGCTCTGAAAATAAACTCACAACTTAGAAGAACAGACGATGAACATTGATCCAGCTGATGGTGCGTGTGTTTATCTCAGAACGTTGCTACTGATACCATGTTGTGACGCCCGAACCCAACGGGGCCACGAGAATTGGGGTAAATAAAAATTTTCGAATAAAAGAAGGGCTAAAAGATAATTCGCTATAGGCTGTATTTCCTATAACTTGAAAGAAACAAAACAAACGACAATCTCAAAGACCAGCAGGTACCTAACTTGCACGCTAACTGCTAAAACATTTGCGGAAAAACAGTTTGTATTGATAATTGCAATTGCGATTACAACAGCTGATATTCTAAGTAAATATACAACCGCTGCTACTGATCTAATACAGTGCAATCTAATTCAAAATGCTACAACTGAGACACGGAAAACGTAGGCCTTGGATAAACACAACGCCACCCAGCTGCTGGTTTCAAGTTTCACATGCTGTTCCTCCATCAGTTGTCGCACCTGCATCATTTTAAAAGCTAGTGAGCCTAAAGGCTCAGCAAGTAAAACCTGAGTAATAACAATTTCATAAAACGCAGGCAGACATCTGAACATTCATAAACATTTCATAAACAGTTCGTTCGTAATCTTAGAGACAGGGGATAATAGCCCAGCTCCAACATTAATTCCTTTTCTTTAGACTATGGCATATAAGCTCCTCATGGTCCGTTATGCAATTTGATCAAAATGACTCCCGATATCAGTTTTAGCATATAGCTCATTATGAAAGGGCAGCCGACATCTAGACAACTGCTCACCCTTCTCGTTGGTGACCGTCAACTATCTATGCCATAATCTTAAAATGACCTTTGTTCCATTACATCCTTTCATAAAACATTTCTGTAAATCATCGGGTTCCATCATTTTAACATTTGCTTCCATTTTAAAAGCTTTTCTGAGAATCGAATTCGACTTTGGAAACATATCATTGAGAGGGAACTGGTGAAAAGAAAACCAGTCGCAAGAGAATGGAACAGCACATATGAAACAAAACTCTCTGCTGTTCGCAAGTATAGTTAAAATGAACCAGCTGGAATAAACAGAAACCAGCTGCAAGATCTCCTACTAAGACAATCGTATTTAAATGAAACGATGTCGTTGAAATAAATAAAAGATAGGATGACAAGACTACCTGCTGATATTTTGTAACTTAAAGAAACGACGTCGTTAGCGCATCAATCAATCGCAAGGAAAAGCGCTAACACGATTAAATGAATAGTACCAGTCGTAAGACTAATACCAGCTGAAGTGAACAGCACTTAGAAACGAATAAAGCAACTGCTGAACTATCTCTATGGAATACATCTGCTGGTGAACAGTGCATCTGTTGACTTTATGAAAACAACGCAACTGCTGAATTCTAACAAAGGAATGCAGCTGCTGGTTTTACAACAAAGAAGTGATACTGCTAACTTTAATAAGGGAAAGATGCGCCTGCTGGTGAACAGTGCATCTGTTGGAATTTACGAAACACTTGTAATATCGAAACAATGATCGTGCTACCAGCCGTCGCCTATTAAACCAGACTTTATACTGATTCAATTAGCAACTACTGATTACTCAATCATCAAATCCCGACATTACAACAAAAGGAAGAACATTCGTAAACATTATAACAATGCAGCAGCTGAATCTTAACAAGGAGATACAGTTGTTGGAACATAACTCGACATTTATAACATCAAAACAACAACTGCGCCATCAGTCGTTGCCTATCAAACCATACTTTATAATGATTCAACTAGCAACTACCGATTACACGATCATCAAATTATGATATTACAGCTACTGCGAGAAAAACATTCATGACATTCTGGAAATAAATTCGAATCCTCAGTACATTTAAAACATTCATACCTTTCTGGAAAACGTTTTGGAAGCATCATAAACATCAAAACATCATTTTCGAACCCATCTTTCTTTTCTTTTCATGTATAAATCATTTCAAACATGAACTTTAAACATATCTTAACATTCAGGCAAGCAGATCCATAACAACAACAATATATACTTCAAATGGTGTAGCAAAGGATCAGCTTTTACTTGCCTTAAACAAAGCTTTGCGGTAGCAGTTAGTTCCTGCAGAACTCTCCCTTTGAGCAATCGCACGAACTCTTCTGGAAATATTTTGAAGAACACTTGAAAACTTTTCTTGCAAATGATGAAAATCTTACTTTGAAAACAGGTTTTTATGTGAAAGGGATTAGTGGCAAGCTACTTGTGGAATCAAGCATGACTGTAAAGATTTCAAATCATTTTTAAGGGAAGTATAGTAAAATTTTTGTAAAACACCAAACCTTTTCCAAAAGAAATCATTTCACCTCCTTAAAACATTTTTCAATCGAATTAAAATCCAGCTCGTGCATCGCTCATTGGAGTTGCCTGCTGGTACCAGCCGCAGCGCATCTTACCTGCTAACCTCAATAAAATCAGCAGATACATAACATATAAAATTTCCAATTTGGCCCATTAAATCAATAAAATATATAAATGTGGTCCTATGGATTTTGGGGCGTTACATCTTCCCTCGTGGTGCGGTGAGGTGTTGCATAACCACGATTGAGTGCAGCTGGAGGATGTTGGTTGAGTTGTTCCCAGTCCTCAGTTGCAGCAGATGGAGGATGTTGGTTGAGTTGTTCCCAGTCCTCAGTTTTAGTGACCTGGATAGAGGTTGGCGGGTGGTTGGTCCACTTGAAATTCCGTGCGACCTGGCGGGTGGCTCCCACGCAGGTGCGGCGATGAGCCACTGTATTTTCCACTGGTTGCGATCGGGTAGCTTCCGAAGCTCGGTGATGTGTCACAGTTGTCGTTTCCTATTCGTTTGTTACCGATGTTCTTTGTACCGCCCATGAATTTGCACGACATGATACATTGTATGCTGTATCTGATTGCTGTTTTATGTTGCTCTTCGTACTGGGTTTTGACCCCGATGTCCCTCTGGGGCTGATTGTTTTGTTGTCTGATTGTTGTACAGGTATCCCAGGTTATTCCGCTGGTCTTGGTGTTGATCCAGTTGGAGGTTCCCCAGGTGGTGTGTAGAGTGTCCCAGTTAGCGTATAGCATATATGTATCAGTTCTATTAGCCGGGGAGTGTCCTGTGCTTTGTGTCTTCGGTTGTTGTATTAGCTGGCTGGTACTTGTTAAATGCTATACTGTCGTATTATGGATTTTAGCCGCGAATGTTTTATTAAACTGGGATAGTTTTATGTATTGTGGTATTTTAAAATTATGTTTTCTTCGTCAGGCCAAAAAGCGAAAAATTTTTAGGCACTTTTTAAAGTTCTTCCGCTATGTTTTACATGATTTGACTCTGTGTTGTGTACGAGGCCTGACACAGATCTGATTCCTATTGTGACGCCCCAAAATTCATAGAACCACATGTTTGAATAGTATTTATTTCAAAGGTCAAAATGACAATTTATATGTTAGCGTAAGCTATTTTATGAAAGTGGAATTTATAGATTTTAGGAGGTACGACGCAGCCAGTTCCAGCAGATGTCACTCCAAGCGCAATACACGAGTAGATTTTAGAAATCTGTTGAAAATGATTTTTAGGAGAACGAAATGATTTCTTTCTAAAAGGGTTTGGTAGATTTGCAAATTAAAATATTGAGAGGGAAATTTTACTCAATTCATAACTTTGGATAAGGTGTGTAATGCTTGAGGAATACACCTCACTTGCCACTAATCCCTCCAATACAAATACCTGTTTTCGAAGGAATATTCATTTCATTTATAGAAAGAAAACTCTTTTGTGTTCTCTCAAATATTTTAAAAGAAGCTCGTTGTGATTGCTTGAGGAGGAGAAACTCTGCAAGAACAAACTGCTGTCGTAAAGCTCAGTTCAAAGGCAAGTAAAAGCTGATCCTTGCTACACCATTTTAAAGCATATATTGTTCTTTAGTATGTGTTTGCTTGCCTGTATGTTAAAGATATGTTTAAGATCATGATTACGTATGTTTAAGAAAGAAAGATTGGGTTCAAAAGATATGTTTTCTTCTTCCAAGTTTCCCAGAATGTTTTAAGAACGATTGAAGATGTTTAATGATATTGAGGAGTTCAGATTTGAGTCATGTATGTTCATGAATGTTCTTCTTTCTGGTGAATTGTAACATCTGAACTGTACTCTATGTAATCGGTGAGGCTAGTCGAATCAGAATCTAAGTCTTGTTTGATAGGCATAACTGGTATCGTAGATGTCGTTTGTGATGTTGCAGCACCAAGTTCTTAGTCAGATTTTGTTTCCTATGTCAGCAACAGAATTTCATATTTAAAATCAGCAGTTTTCATTTCAGCTGATGTTTTCGCTACACCTTAGATTTTGGTCAGATTTCACAGTAGTAAATACTTCAATGCTGAGTCGCTTACGATTATTCATTGACATTTGAGTTGACCTAGTCGCAGCTGTTTTACTTCTAAACACTATTCCTGCATTGACATCTGAGTTGACCAACTTAGTTGCGTTGACATCTGAGTTGACCAGCGACATCTGTTTCATTGTTAGCAATGTATTTCTCTAGTCAGAATTCTGTTTTGCGCTAACGTTATAGTTTCTTTGACAAATCTGTTTCGACGTTAGCTTATACTATTTCGAGAGTAAAATCTGTTTCCACAGTCGAAATCTGTTTTGCTTTCCAGTACAGTTTCTTTTAGAGAAAGCTCTTTCTATTTCAACGATCACTTTCCAGTAGTCAAATCTTATACTCAGTAAAGTTTTAAAAATGGGAAGCGAGTTTTAAAAAGAAGCGAACCCAGTAAGATTTCAAAGGATAAGCAGTTTAAAGGAACAAAAGTTTATTTTAAGGATTTATGGCATAGATAACAGACGGTAAAAAGGAAAGGTGAGTGCCTGGCTGACGAACCAGTGTGCCCCTTCAACAGTAGGAAGGATTAGGATTACGGATTGACGGATCTGTATACCCCATCACAATGAGATTTATGCTACGAACTGATATCAGAAGTCATTTGATCAAGTGCACAATGGACCTAAGGAGAGATTCTATGCCATAAATCTTAAAGTGTAAGATAATAAATGAAGGGATCTGGGTTATTGTCCCCGCATCCAAGTTACGAAAGAATGTTCAAGAAAGAAAGTTTAAAGAAGTTTACGAAAGAATGTTTATGTTCATATGATGTTCCTTTAAACTCAGATGTTCAGGTGTCTGCCTGCGTTAAATGACTTTGTAATTACTCAGATTTTTACTTGCTGAGCCCCTAGGCTCATTAGCTTGTAAAATGGTGCAGGTGAGACAGTTAAGGGACAAGCGGAAGGTGGAAGCTGAGACAGCTGGGTGGTGAAGTGTTTATCTATGGACAACGTTTTCCTGTGTCTTAGCTGTTATTGTCTTTTATCTTAGACATCTGTATTAGATCTATTGCAACAGTAGTGAATTCATATAGAATTTCAGATGTTGTAATATCGCTTTTGCAGTATATATATGAAATCTGTTTTCCGCAAGAATTTCAGTACTTTGCGCCGATCGTGTGTATGCCAGTGTCTTTTATCTTAGACATCTGTATTAGATCTATTGCAACAGTAGTGAATTCATATAGAATTTCAGATGTTGTAATATCGCTTTTGCAGTATATATATGAAATCTGTTTTCCGCAAGAATTTCAGTACTTTGCGCCGATCGTGTGTATGCCAGTTTTGTGTTTGTGTTTCGAATTTTTTCTAAGTTATAAGAAATACAGCTTATAACAAATTTCCGTTTAGTCCTTCTTTTGATTTCCAAATTTCAATTCACCCAAATCAGTGACCCCGTGGGTTCGGGTGCTCACACCTATTCTGAGCTGGTTTACGCTCATGATCTGTTTTGATACTCTGAGCTGAGCAGATTCAGCTTAGGTCCAGTTTGGACTACTAATGTAAATTCAACTTTCCTAATATTAGTTGACCAAATAGCCCAGATCTGATTCCTATTCTGAGCTGGTTTATGCTCGCGATCTGTTTTGATAGTCTGAGCTGAGCAGATTCAGCTTAGGTCCACTTTGGACTACTAATGTAAATTCAAGTTTAATCCTTCATTAATTTAGCTTTGATTCGAAGGTAACTCTAATTTGTTCTAAGTTATATCCAATTGCAAGAAATAGTTCACCAGCTTAGGGATCTACTATTCATTATTCATATTTATAGCCTGAGCTGATTTGAGTTGTTTTCTGATTGAGTTCCTATGTACTCCCAATATATTTCGAACATTAAAAATGTGACGCCCGAACCCACGGGGTCACGGATTTTGGGGTGAATTAAAATTTGAAATAAAAATAAGGGCTGAATGACAATTTGTTATAAGGTGTATTTCTTATAACTTGGGAAATTTCGAAACACAACCACAAATCTGATATACACATGTTTGGCACCGAGTACTAAAATTTTGCGGAAAACAGATTTCACATATATATACTGCAATTGCGATATTACAACATCTGAAATTTTATATCAATTTTCTACTGTTGCAATTGATCTAATACAGATGTCTATGATAAAAGACAACAACATCTAAGACACGGGAAATGCTGTCCATAGATAAACACTTCACCACCCAGCTGTCTCAGCTTCCACCTTCCGCTTGACCCTTAACTGTCTCACCTGCACCATTTTAAAAAGCTAATGTGCCTAGAGGCTCAGCAAGTAAAATCTGAGTAATAACAAAGTCATTTAACGCAGGCAGACATCTGAACATTTACATAACTGAGTTTAAAGGAACTTCATTTAAACATAAGCATTATTTCGTAAACTTTCTTAAAACTTTCTTTCATAACTTGGATGCGGGGACAATAACCCAGATCCCTTCATTTAATTTCTTTTACTTTAAGATTTATGGCTTAGAAGCTATCCTTAGGTCCGTTGTGCACTTGATCAAATGACTTCTGATATCAGTTCTAGCATATAGCTCATTGTGAAGGGGAAATCTACATCTGGACAATTGCTCACCCTTCCGTTGTGAAAGGGCAACTGACATCTGGACAGCTGCTCACCCTTCCGTTATGACCGTCTGTTATCTATGCCATAAATCCTTAAAACTAAACTTTCATTCCTTTAAACTTCTTTCTTTCGAAATCTTCTTTGAAATCATCTTCGAAAATCACCAGGGTTCACATCTTTTAAAACTTGCTTCCCAATTTTAAAACTTACTGAGTATCAGATTTGACTACTGGAAAGTGATCGCTGAAATGCGAACTGATTTCTCTAAAGGAATCTATACTGAAAAGCAAAACAGATCTCTATTGTGGAGACAGATTCTCATGTGGAGCGTAACGTTGAACAGATGTGACAACAAGGAACAGTACTGTTAGCATAAAACAGATCTGACTATGGAACTGTAGTGATAGCGAGAAACAGATGTCATCAACATAATAGTGTTTGGAAAAGAAACAAATGTCGTTGGTCAACTCAGATGTCAACGCAATTAGGTTGGTCAACTCAGATGTCAACGCAACTAGGTTGGTCAACTCAGCAGTGAAATGATTTGTAAGGTGAAATCTAACCAAAATCTGATGTGTAGCGGAAACACGGATCTGAATTGAAATTTAGATTTTAAATATGAAGTTCAGTCGCTAACACAGTTAACAAAGTCTGAATAAGGACTTGGTGCTGCAACAACGAACGACATCTACGATACCAGTTCTGCCTATCAAACCAGACTAGCGGAAACACGGATCTGAATTGAAATTTAGATTTTAAATATGAAGTTCAGTCGCTAACACAGTTAACAAAGTCTGAATAAGGACTTGGTGCTGCAACAACGAACGACATCTACGATACCAGTTCTGCCTATCAAACCAGACTTAGTTTCTAATTCTACTAGCATCTCCGATTACATAGAGTCAAGTCAGATGTTACCATTCACCAGAAAGAAGAACAATAACGAACATACGTGACTCAAATCTGAACTCCTCAGTACTTTTGAAAACATCATCATCTTTCTTAAAACATTCTGGAAAACTTTGAAAGCAGAAAACATAATTTTGAACCCGATCTTTCTTCCTTTTCTCAAACATTCTTGAACATACGTAATCATGAACTTAAACATAACTTTAAGCATACAGACAAGAAGATCCATAAAATGAGGAAAATCAATATATGCTTTAAATGGTGTAGCAAGGATCAGTTTTTACTTGCCTTTGAACTGAGCTTTACGACGGCAGTTGATTCCTGCAGAGTCCTCCTTCTCAAGCAAACACAACGAGCTTCTTTGGAAAAATTTGAGAGAACACAAAAGTGTTTTCTTTTTGCAAGTGAAAGTAAACTTTTCCTTCGTAACAAGTATTTGTATGGGAGGGATTAGTGGTAGGTGAGGTGTAATCATCAAGCATGACACACCTTACCTAAAGTTATGAATTTTAGTAAAATATCCCTCTCAATATGTTAGTTTGAAAATCTACCAAAACTTTTAAAAGAAACCATTTTTTTCTCCTTAAAATTATTTTCAACAGATTTCTAAAACTTGTTCGTGTGTTGAAGTTGGAGTGACATCTGCTGGAACTTGCTGCGTCGTACCTCAATTCTGAAATCAGTAAAATCAGCTTTCATAAAATAGCTTATGCTAACATTTAAATTGGCATTTTGACCATTGAAATAAATAAGATTTATATAATGGTCCTATGGATTTTGGGGCGTTACAAAAAGAGTTTTATAGATGTGAACCATATATGTAAAGTAATCTATTTAGATCAGAGCAAAGTTTCAGCAGAGAAAACATTTTAATGATATATGGCAAGGCAATGAAGGTGGAATGACAGAAGTTTCCTTGCCATATATCATAAATTTTTAAAGGAATTTTTTATGATTTATGGCAAAGATAACAGACGGCCAACCCAGGAAAGGTGAGGACGCTGGCTGACAAACCAGTGTACCCCTTCACATAGGAAGGGTGAGGATTTTGGTTGAAAAACCTTTGTGCCCCTTTAAATAGTACAGTTTTGGATTTATTCCCAATTCCTGATTTTCAGATGATAGCTTGATCAACCGATTATGACCCAAGGAGAGCTTCTGCGCCATAACTCATTCAAAAAAGAAGAACTGAAAACAGAGTTGTTTACAACCACAATATTTTAGAAACATTTATGTTAAAGATTACTTCCTTTAAATGTTTATGAATGTACTGTATTCGTTATTACAGACTTTACTTGTTGAGCCTCTAGGCCCACTAGCTTTCTTGAGTGCAGGTAATGAGGTTTTGACAGAGATGGTTGTGCGGGCTGGATCAGATCTCGGGTGTTTATCATGGACATTCAATTCACATTATTTTGTTGTATATATGTTAGTCGAAGCTTTTGAATATGATACAGATTACTTCCAAACGTATTAAATGTAATTTGAATGAATTTGTACCTTTTGATACATATATATAAATTTCCGCATATATATCATCCGATCTGTTTATATAGCGTGCAATCTGAAATTTTTACAAGGTTTCAAACCAGTCCAGAACAAGGTGTTAGTTATGGATTATTTCAATCTGAACCTTTCCAGTTTATTTATTTATAAATTTTTTATTGGGGCCTCACAAAAGGGGTCAAACCCTAGTGTGGAGAACAAACTAAAATAGCAAACGGAGTTCGTATGACATATGCAACGTGTTATGCAATACATGTCTGGTAACAAGAACATAGCAGATACCAAACTAGAGGCCAAACGAAACGGTCAACAGCAACATGTGGCAACATCATCGGGAACTGGGGAGCTATACGGGCGTTCCCAATGGAAATATATGTGGCTCATCGTCGAGAGTGATGGGAGCTACCCGCCTGGCTGCGACGGCAAACAAAGGTGTACTACAATGTAACGTCTAGAAATTTTCCCTATTAAAAGTCGCGTGCCTTAATATTATTTTCATTTATCTTAATATCTATATTGGTTTCACTCTTTGATTATCCCATATTAATTATTTAGATTATTTTATGATGAGTATCTTTTCAGAATATTTAGTACATGTTCGACGAGGCGGGAATTAAGACGACGGGAACATCGAGGTATAGGTAATTTTTATAAAATTAATTTTGAGGTCATTCCCTATGCTTTGGCATTTTATAGTAGTAAAAATTAAAGACCATTTTTTGTGAACAATTTTTATCCTCATTTTATCCAAATTTTCGAAATTATACAATTGAGGGAGAAAAAATTTTTGAGTAGCACTTTTATCGATAGGGTAGCAAATTTATCTATTACCTTTGACAACTTTACAACACAATTGTTTCCTTCTTCAAATGAGGCCTCTCCCCTGCACACACACACATGTCACTCTACAGCTTGCAAAAAAAGAACCCTAGTCTCTCACCCTATAGCCGCCGTGTCAGGCCCGGTGCACAAATCAGAGATTAAACACGCAAATACAAATACGGAAGCATTAAAAGTGCCTAAAATTTTTTCGCTTTGGCCTGACTTAGAAAACATAATTTCAAAATACACTTATACTCAAATATTTGTTTTACACAACCAAAAGCTGCACACACAATAGCTACAAATACAACAAGTATCAGCATACAAAGCCAACCGAAACCAAATATGTTTACAACGATGGCACAGGGCATTCCCTGGCAACAATAGTAATACATATATATATATATATCTGGGACACTATAATCAACCTCTGGGGATATCACCAGCTGACTCACCACCACGGCCAGCTGAATAACCTGGAAAATCTGAATGACACATAACAACCAAAGGGACGGGGTCAAACCCCAATACGGAGAGCAACATAAAACAGAAATTAGACAACAACATATATAAATGAATGTGCTATGCATGAGAGCTGAAGAATGCAGGCAGTAGGCTACAATCGAAACAGGAAGCCAACGGAGCTCAAGAAACAGCACAGCAGCTGTCCACAGATCAAATGAATGAGATGGAGTGGCCACATAGCGTGAGAGAGCGTGGTAGCTATCCACTCGTCTCAACACACTGTACCAGACGAATAAAACATTTCAATAATCATGCTGTTGCCACACTCATGAGAGCGTGGTTGTCAGGCCCCGTGCTAATCGACAAAGATTAAAGCACAATTAAACACATAATCGCGGAAGCATAAAAACAGGGCTTAAAATTTTTTTTGAAATACATGGGCGTGAACTCAAAATCGTCATTCAAAATAATACATACTAAAAATAGGATTTACTCAAACCCAACAACAAACATGTAATCAATCAAACTTAAATAACAGATCCCCAAAATACATAGAAACTCAGGGCATCCCCTGGTTCAATACATAATATAAATACACTGGGACGTGAAACTCAAAATCGTCAATTCAAAATAATACATACTAAAAATAGGATTTACTCAAACCCAACAACAAACATGTAATCAATCAAACTTAAATAACAGATCCCCAAAATACATAGAAACTCAGGGCATCCCCTGGTTCAATACATAATATAAATACACTGGGACTAAACCAAACGGGGATCTACTAGCGGAAGCTCCACTCTGTCCAGCCAGATTATCTGTAGCTCCTGCAATGGGTAACACAGACCCAAGAACACAAAAGCAGGAAAGAAATACGAGGTCAAACCTCAGTACAAAGAGCAATAAGACAACAACAACTCATAAACATGCAGTAATTCAAAACATGAATGCATGAGGGCTGTCAAAGAATCGGTCAATCTAGGCCAACGAGTCAGCTGGCAAACCAAAGACGAGCCTCTATACCACGCACAACCAATCAGCCGGTGGAAATCATCGGTCCGTGATCTTCAGGGCTGGCCACTCAATTACCCATCACAGCTCGGTGGTATTCAGACACGATGAATCAGTCGGTCACCACTCCAATGATAGCGTTGGACCTTTCAGGCACGACACATCTGTCTGCCGATCACAACGTGGCTCTTTCTCGGGTTCTCAATCAATCATGAAGCTCAATATGTACGCATGTATGCCATGAAATTCAAATCTAATTTCAACATTCACAATTTTACGTAAAACAGAACATATAATTCAAGAAATGAGCCAAACCTGTTTCACGTAAAACACAGAATACACGGGACAACATTCATGCTTCAAAACACTACACTCTTATGCCAAAGCTGTAATCAGAAGCTCAATTCGTACCTCAAAGCTCAGTTTCTACCTCAACAGATCTCACCAGGGCACGGCAAACTCAGCCTTCTCTAACCTGCGCCTTCGCTGGTCTCGACAAACACAGCATAAACTGCCTGGGAACTCAAATCTGTCAAGACATCTCATAACTTAGCTCAAATCTGAACTTCTACATCTTACTGCCGGTGATCAGAACTCATATCTGGTTCTACCTATCGACTTAGGTTCTAACAGCTAGCACTAAGCTTGAAACAGTAAGGAAACACTTACCCAGAAGATCAAATGAGCTAAAAAACGCTCGGGTCAGCTATCGCAGAAATTCACGAACACTGAAATTCCTTCGTGCTCCTCCTACGCGTCGAATCAGGTCGCCTAACTGGTAATAATCGAGAGGGCTAAGGAAGACGAGTTCCGTGCCACCCACCTTGCTCCAAACTACGGTGGAAATCGACGGTAAATCGGAGAAATAGTGTTCGATGAACAGTAACTATCGAGGGTTTCACTGGGGAAGACGATAAAAAACTGTCGGGTTCGAAATAAGCTAAGTGTTAATCAGCTCTTGCAATCGGAGAAATAGTGTTCGATGAACAGTAACTATCGAGGGTTTCACTGGGGAAGACGATAAAAAATGTCGGGTTCGAAATAAGCTAAGTGTTAATCAGCTCTTGCATTTAAATCATCGAGTCAAATCCCACAGTGAAAGTCAACACCGACATAAACAGATCTCTACATCAGATCTTAGCACTAAGGCACAAGTCCTCAAATCTGAACCCAGCGCTAACTCACATCTGAGTCCTCAGCGCTCACACAAATCTGCCTCGCTAACTCTAACACTCACAACTAATCGAAACGGCATCGCATCAGGGATTTCCGCTAACTAGGCAAAACGACGTTGCACTGCCTCACAGCTAATACAGATCTCAGCACTAACTGCTGCTCACGCTCATCCAGATCTCTCATCAAACTCTAGCACTAACACCACATGTCAACCCAGAAACGTTGACTAGCACGTGTCCTCTCCTCGTTAACTCTCACATCCGCGCGCTATAACTAATTGCGCTTGCTCAAATCTGAGCACCGTTGACCAACGTTGACATCCGATCACGCCACTGGACAGTTCCATACACTAGCGAGACATCTGAAATAACAAAACGACGACTCATCATTTCTCGCACCATTCGCGACTACTCAGACGTCATTCACTAACGCCTCAACTGAGCATTCACATCTGTGTACTTACTGGAATCAGATCTGTTGGGGAACCGTGGTGGATCCGGATCCCGTCTCCCGGCGAGGCAGCGGAAGAACAAAATTTGGCCGGGAGACGTTCAATACAATTCAAAATCATGCAAACTATGAACCATTCATAGGGTGTTTTTGTTGATTACCTTGCTGGCAACTCGTGCCTGGCTCCGACCAGTTTCACGAGGAAACCGGCACTTCACGGTAGGCGGCGGTAGATTACGTCAATCAGGTCCACGACCGGAAACGATCTCCCTCCGATCAGCCTGCACTAGAAGACTGATGGATTTTATCACCAACGGATTCTCCTCGAAAAGTTGGCCGGAACAAATTCCGACGAGGGAGGCGGCGGCGGCGGCGGCGGCGACAAGCGGCGGCGGCGGCGTGAGGAGGGGAAGGGAGGCGGCGGCTTTTAGAGCTCTAGGGTTAGGGTTGTGTAATCAAGTATCAAGTGTTATGATTATTAGTTATGAAGCCCTTAAGTCTAATTAAATATACTTGTGATAGACTTGGATCGGCCCAACGGGCCCGGGTCCAACGGATGAACATTCGGTTCATCCATATCACCGTGACTTCATCATAACTCCGATCACCGATCAGATCTGACCGATCGACTCAGTTTCCAAAACTGAATACTATGATCTGAAAAAAAAATTTTCAGAACCCCAGTGCAAAATGATCGTTTTGCCCCTCAACAGCGGGAAATCACGATTTGACCCCTGTTGACTTTTAGGAAGTCGCACTCCCCAAAATCCTCTTCCCATGCTCAATACATTGAGCTCAGTATCCGTGCAGGAATCTCGAATCCAGTACTTGTGTGACACTCAATGGTTCAGGGATACAGCTAGCCGTGGGCCCACAACCATTGTGGCTCCGGAATCACAATTCCGGACTTGCCCATCGGATCATGGTAAGAGCGTCTATAAACATCGCCCCATGATCTCCTAGGTATCACTGATAGTGCCTGCAAGAACCAGTTGGTCGTGGTTAGCGTACAGTACGGTCCTTTCAATCCATATATCCCGATCAGATCAACGACCATTGGTAAATCGAGAGTCGCTAAAGATCCGATAGCTATGCATACATCTTGGAGATCGAATAGTGACATCGCGAGTGTAACTAGGTAAACCCATTTAACTAAAACATTTCTCGTACTCTGGCCAGAGATTTATACACTATTATCCCCTCAGATAGCATAGGATATCCACGCATGTCTGCGAGCGGTGAATCCTCGATAACGATGCATCGACTCCTACATGCATCGGGGTCTCACACAATCCCACCGCCTAATGACCCCAGGTGAGTCGTCAAACGAGTCAAAGTGAGACTCCTATCATGTAGAGTCTCAATGATGTTTCGAGTCGTGAGAACTAATCAGTACAACCAAGACCTCAGACTTATCCACTCGACAAATGGTAACCACTTGGAAAGTCCGAACGAGTGTAGTTAGATAGATCACCAGGTCACTATCTATCTGCATGCTCAGAACATCACAATGTTCCCTACGAATGAAACATGGTACTTCGCATCGCAGATACTAGTCTCATGCTCGGGTGGCCTTATCCTCATTTTGACGGCCCAATAGACTAGGAACTAATTCAGAATACACAGTGACTATTAGATGTGTTTCATGATAGCCGTCATACCCACTATCACATCTAACATACACTATAGCGCATTCTAGGTCTTTACTCAACGCAATTGTTAATCATCATACAACACAATGAAAGTAAAGAATTCCATAAACAAATGCGAATATCATATATAAAGATCGTTTCATACAAGAGTCTATGAACCCACACGCCACAAGTTGTCTAGTAGGGCATCTACTATAACAATCTCCCACTTGCCCTAAAGCCAACTACTCATCAGACGCAGTCCCATTGTTTCGCGATGTTTTTCAAACAAAGGTCCAGGCAAGGGCTTCGTAAGTGGATCAGCAACGTTGTCCGCAGAGGCGACTCTCTCAACTGCTATGTCACCTCTAGCCACAATATCCCGGATTATGTGGTATTTCCTCAGTATATGTTTGGATCTTTGGTGAGACCTAGGCTCCTTTGCTTGTGCAATGGCACCCGTGTTGTCGCAGTACACCGGGACTGGACCAACTCCATTAGGAATGACGCCCAACTCTTGGACGAAATTCCTTATCCAAACCGCCTTCTTAGCAGCAGCTGATGCTGCGATGTACTCAGCCTCAGTGGTTGAATCCGCGATGGTGTCTTGCTTGGAACTCTTCCAAGAGACAGCACCACCATTGAGCATGAATACAAATCCAGAGGTAGACTTCGAATCATCCACGTCACACTGGAAGCTAGAATCAGTGTAGTCTTCCAGTTTCAGTTCACCACCCCCATAGACCATGAACATATTCTTAGTCCTTCGCAAGTACTTAAGAATATCCTTCACAGCCTTCCAATGTAATTGGTATCGCAGATACTAGTCTCGAACTCGGGCGGCCTTATCCTCATTTTGACGGCCCAATCGACTAGGAACATGTTCAGAATACACAGTGACTATTAGATGTGTTTCATGATAGCCGTCATACCCACTATCACATCTAACATACACTTTAGTGCATTCTAGGTCTTTACTCAACACAATTGTTAATCATCATACAACACAATGAAAGTAAAGAATGCCATATAAATAAATGCGAATATCATATATAAAGATTGTCATATGCAAGAGTCTATAAACCCACACGCCACAAGTTGGCTAGTTGGGCATGTACTCTAACAATCTCCCACTTGTCCTAAAGCCAACTACTCATCAGATGCAGTCCCATTGTTTCGCGATGTTTTTCAAACAACGGTCCAGGCAAGGGCTTCGTAAGTGGATCAACAATGTTGTCCGCAGAGGCGACTCTCTCAACTGCTATGTCACCTCTAGCCAAAATATCCCGGATTATGTGGTATTTCCTCAGTATATGTTTGGATCTTTGGTGAGACCTAGGCTCCTTTGCTTGCGCAACGACACCCGTGTTGTCGCAGTACACCGAGATTGGACCAACTCCATTAGGAATGACGCCCAACTCTTGGACGAAATTCCTTATCCAAACGGCCTCCTTAGCAGCAGCTGATGCTGCGATGTACTCAGCCTCAGTGGTTGAATCCGTGATGGTGTCTTGATTGGAACTCTTCCAAGAGACAGCACCACCATTGAGAATGAATACAAATCCAGAGGTTGATTTCGAATCATCCACGTCACACTGGAAGCTAGAATCAGTGTAGCCTTCAAGTTTCAGTTCACCACCCCCGTATACCATGAACATATTCTTAGTCCTTCGCAAGTACTTAAGAATATCCTTCACAGCCTTCCAATGCAATTGGCCGGGGTTGGCCTGGTAGCGGCTCGTGACACTCAGAGCATATGCGACATCCGGTCTAGTCGAGATCATGCCATACATAATACTACCTATTGCCGAAGCATATGGCACACGTGTCATACTCTCTATCTCCTCATCAGTCTTTGGACACATAGACTTAGATAGAGTGACCCCGTGGCACATAGGTAGGTGTCCTCTCTTGGACTCTTCCATAGAGAACCTCTTAAGTATGGTATCGATGTAGGTAGCTTGGGTGAGTCCGAGCATCCGTTTAGATCTATCCCGATAGATCTGTATTCCAAGAATATAGGATGCTTCACCCATGTCCTTCATCGAAAATCTACTAGACAACCATACTTTAGTTGATTGCAGCATTCCTACATCATTCCCAATGAGTAGGATGTCATCAACATAAAGTACGAGGAATGTCACGGCGCTTTTAACTACCTTCTTGTATACACATGGCTCCTCGGGATTCTTGATGAAACCAAATTCCTTAATTGTTTCATCGAATCTCAGGTTCCAACTCCTCGATGCTTGTTTGAGGCCGTAGATCGATCTCTGAAGCTTGCATACCTTATGCTCGCTTCCAACAGATGTGAAACCCTCAGGCTGCGTCATATAGATCTCTTCCTTAATGTTTCCATTAAGGAACGCAGTTTTCACATCCATTTCCATATCTCATAATCGTACCATGCGGCTATGGCTAATAAGATTCTAATCGACTTGAACATTGCGACTGGCGAGAAGGTTTCATCATAGTCAACACCTTGCCTTTGAGTGTAACCTTTCGCGACCAGTCGTGCCTTGTAGGTCATTACCTTACCATCAGGCCCAAGTTTCCTCTTGTATACCCATTTACACCCAATAGGAACAATTCCTTCGGGAGGATTAACAAGAGTCCAAACTTGGTTAGCATGCATTGAGTCAAACTCAGACTGCATTGCTTCAAGCCACAAATTAGAATCTGCATCGGAAATTGCCTCCTTGAAAGTTCTTGGATTAGATCCAATGGGATAGTAGAAGTAGTATCCAATGGAATTCTTTGGATACCCAATGAAGTAGCATAAGATGGATCTCGTATCCAGCTTATCTCCCACTGTTTGCTTCACGTAAGCAGGACATCCCCAAATCCTCATGTATGAGTACTTGGGTGGTTTGCCCATCCATATCTCATATGGAGTCTTATCCACTGCCTTGGTGTGGACATTGTTCAACAACAATACCGCCGTTTCGAGTGCATAGCCCCAAAATGAGGTAAGAAGTTCAGTGAAGCTCATCATAGATCGAACCATGTCTAACAGGGTTCGATTACGACGCTCCGCTACACCATTGAGCTGTGGTTTTGCCGGAGGGGTCCACTGTGCGAGAATCCCATTCTCTTTTAGATAGTCTTGAAATTCAGCACTCAAGTATTCACCACCTCGATCGGATCGAAGTGCTTTAATACTTTTGCCTAGTTGATTTTGTACTTCAGCCTTGAATTCTTTGAACCTTTCAAAGGATTCAGACTTGTGCTTCATTAAGTACAAGTACCCATACCTAGAGTAATCGTCGGTAAAGGTGATGAAGTATGTGTGATCGTATTTAGTACCAATACTAAATGGACCACACACATCAGTATGGATAAAATCCAATAGGCCTTGAGCACGCTCACCCTTGCCCTTGAAGGGTTGCTTAGTCATCTTTCCCTTAAGATAAGACTCACAAGTCGGTAGGGAGTTAATGTCTGACAGATCAAACATGTTACTCCTAACTAACTTGTTCATCCTACTTAGAGAAATATGACCTAGCCTAGCGTGCCAAAGTTGTGCTGGGTTCAAGTTATCGTGTTTCCGATTAATCGTTGTTGTATGTGCTTCGACATCGCGAGTTGGAACGTCTTTTAATTTAAGGTGTACAAATCATTTTCGCGTTCCCCAATTCCAATTAAACATTCATTCTTGTAAATATTGCAAATCGAATTAGCAAACATACAAGAATATCCATCACTATCAAGCATAGAAACAGAAATAATGTTCTTTATTAATTCGGGAACAAACAAAACGTTTCTCAATAACAGCTTAAAATCAGAAGACAGAAATAAATAAACATCCCCTATAGCTACTGCAGCAACTCTTGCTCCATTGCCAAGCCTCAAGTGGGTCTCACCCTCTCTAAGACGTCGGCTTCTTGTCATCACCTGCAAATCATTGCAGATATGAGATCCACATCCGGTATCAAGTACCCAAGAAGTCGAATTAAGAGACATATTTATTTCAATATAGAACATACCTTTCGCAGTTCGCAACTGCTCGAGGTACTCCTTGCAGTTCCTCCTCCAATGCCCAGGCTTGTGACAGTGGTGGCAAACATCCTCAGACTTGTTCGGCTTGGAAGCCTTTGCCTTTGGCTTCTTAGTGGGCTTTTCCTCCTTCGCAGGGGCAGAACGCTTCTTTCCCTTGCCTCTGGGCCCCTTCTTCGCAGAGGAAGAAGAGCCCATGAGGAGGACGGGTTTGTACTTCTTTATGGTTCCTTCGAACACTACAAGCATGTTAACCACCTCCTCAAGGGTGGCTGCCAGCTTGTTCATGTTGAAGTTGACCACAAAGGGGTCAAATGCAACGGGTAGCGAGAGGAGAAGTACATCCACCGACAGCTCGTGTCGAAGTGTGATATAAAGGCCCAACAGCTTTTCAACGAGCCCAATCATACGAACCCCATGCTCGCGGACCGAAGTCCCATCGCGCATGCGGCTCGTCATAATCTCCTTGACAGCCGTGAACCTCTCATGTCGAGAGTTCTCCCCGTACAGTTCTTTGAGATGAAAAAGTATGTCAGCAGCATACTTTGTCTTCTCAAAGCACCGTTGCATTTCATTGGACATCGACGCCATCACATAGCATCGAGCTTTAACCTCGTTGTCCCCCCATTGTTTAAGCGTAATCAGCTCCTCAGGGCTGATATCGGCAGGGGCTTCCTTCGGAGGGCACTTCTCTATCGTATAAAGAAGCTTCTCCGAAGCCAACACAAGGTTGAGGTTGCGGAGCCAGTCTTTGTAGTTCAGACCAGTGAACTTGTTGCTTTCCAGTATAGCAGCGAGTGGGTTTTTGAACGAAGACATTATATAAGCAGTTATACTGAAAAGAAAAACAGACAATCATTACTAACTATATATAAAATAATCGCTAAGACATAAAACAAGGTCGTTAAGTTTTATGAATTACCCTCCCACTATTTTAACGATTTCACCACCCTCTAATGAAATCGAGAAAGCAAGTTTCTTTAGTCGGTACACGGAGCCCAATCAAGCGATCATGGACCCGAATAATATCATCCATCCATGACCCCCAAAAGGTAGTTTTCGATTGCAACCGGTGCAACCTCCATGTATTCACTCACGTCCAGTAAGGGTCCAATAATATGACGCCGTTTACTATCACGTGTCAAGATGACCCATCAATGTTGAGTCGTGAAGGACGGTCCCCTTAACGTCCCCAATAATATGAGCCAACGTTAAAGGGAGTTCCAACCGAACTCACAACAATTTTCAATGGCGTGGACAGCTTTCCGGCATACATGACCCCCTCAATTTTATGATCCGGACCATGTATATGGGTAGCATCGACGTACACCCATTGTTGATGGAAGGTAGGGATAATTTAAACATATTTAAATTCCCTTCAGTTTATCGAATAAACATTTATCTTGATATTAGTTTTAAATCATATTTAAAACGAGGGATTTTATTTTTGAAAATTTGGTCTCATGCAGATATTTTAAATCAAATTTAAAACATGCGGATTCAACTAACTATATATCACATATATAAAAACATTGGGATGATCGATCGTGAGAGCTATGCGGTCCGTGGTTACCAGCCACGGACCTGGGTCAATTGCAATGCAACCCTATTACAATGCTTCCGGTTTTACAGATCTTCGGTCTTAAATATCTTTGATCGTCATTGTCCATCGTCTTCGGATGTCCTCCCACTAAATCTAGTAATTTACATTTAAATATACCATGACATATAAGGGATACATTTTTCAAGGGGTGGGACGGGCCACAAAAAGATCCACTTAAATGATATCAAAATAATATTTACAAACCGAAATAAAAACCAATCGCATACACCTAACAAATTGGGCACGGCTCTCGATCATCCCAATCATGCAATTAATCTAATTAAAATGCATAAATTTAAATAATAAAATTATTTATCCACAAAATCATATTTTAATTACGAAATCGCATTTTATAAATAAAATCGTATTTTGTCGATAAAATCAAATTTTAATCAACAAAATCATATTTAATTTATAAAATCATATTTCAAAATTAAAATCGTATTTTGCAATTTAATTGAATCAATTTGGGTTTAAAAACAATTTTAGGCCCAAAAATCTCAAAATTTCAAAATCGACCAAAACGGGCCCGATATCGAATATCGGCCCGAAAACTTCACGGGATGCCCGGGACAGGCCCGAACTAAACCCTAGAAGAAATCAGTCCTCACGACATCGTCGGAGCATCGCCGGGCGGCGGCCGCAGCCCACAAATCGCGCAAACCAGCGGCAATAATCGGCCAGCAATCATCGCACGTCCAACCGCGCGCAGCGGCCAAGCATCGCGCAAACAGCGCCCAGCCATGGCGCACAACCACCCATCGTCGGCCAGCATCTCGTGCAACCAGCGCACGATCACTGCCCGGCCAACATGCCGCAGTCGCGCGGCCAGCGCGCGACCAGGGGCTGTCCATCGCGCGGCCAGCGCGCGATGGTGTCGCGCATGATGCGCGACGTTGCACGCGCACATGCGCGTGGCGGGGAGGGGCCGCCGCACACGGCGGCGGCCATGCACGAAAATTATTTTTTTTGTTGATTGATCCGATCTGAAAAACAGAGTCATGATGCAATATGGCAACGATGTATTGAAGGATCCGAGCCTGGGCTCTGATACCACTGTTGGGGAACCGTGGTGGATCCGGATCCCGTCTCCCGGCGAGGCAGCGGAAGAACAAAATTTGGCAGGGAGACGTTCAATAAAATTCAAAATCATGCAAACTATGAACCATTCATAGGGTGTTTTTGTTGATTACCTTGCTGGCAACTCGTGCTGGCTCCGACCAGTTTTGCGAGGAAACCGGCACTTCACGGTAGGCGGCGGTAGATTACGTCAATCAGGTCCACGACCGGAAAAGATCTCCCTCCGATCAGCCTGCACTAGAAGACTGATGGATTTTATCACCAACGGATTCTCCTCGAAAAGTAGGCCGGAACAAATTCCGGCGAGGGAGGCGGCGGCGGCGGCGGCGTGAGGAGAGGAAGGGAGGCGGCGGCTTTTAGAGCTCTAGGGTTAGGGTTGTGTAATCAAGTATCAAGTGTTATGATTATTAGTTATGAAGCCCTTAAGTCTAATTAAATAGACTTGTGATAGACTTGGACCGGCCCAACGGGCCCGGGTCCAACGGATGAACATTCGGTTCATCCCTATCACCGTGACTTCATCATAACTCCGATCTCCGATCAGATCGGAGCGATCGACTCAGTTTCCAAAACTGAATACTATGATCTGAAAAACCATTTTTCAGAACCCCAGTGTCAGGCCCCGTGCTAATTGCTAACAATTAACACATAATAAGCGCATAAACACGGAAGCTTAAAATCAGGGCTTAAAAATTTTTCGAAATACCATGGGCCTGAACTCAAATCATACATTCAAAATAGCGATAATTAAAATATGAGTTGACTCAAACTCCAACACAACAGGTAACAACATAATATCAATCAAATACCGATCCCCAATACATGATAACAGGGGCATCCCCTGGTTCAATACAGATCATATACAGACTGGGACTCAGGGACGCGGGGATCGACCAGCTGAACTTCCACTCGGTCCAGCTTGGTTACCTGAAGTTCCTGCAAATGGGCAACACAGACCCAAACAAAAAAAAAAACAGGAAACAAGTACGAGGTCAGGCCTTAGTACGAAGAGCTTTCAAAGCAGATAAACATGCAACATGCTATAAATCAATGCTATGAATGCATGAGGCTGTCAAAGGAAATCAGTCAGCTATACCGGTGTAACAACCGGCAAATCATATCATGTCGCCTCTATACCACGGTCTATCAACCGGGAAATCATCGGTCCGTGATCATCGGGGCCCGTCAGCCCATCACAGCTCGGCGATAGACACTCGTATCCGGTAGTCACCGCTCCGACGATAGCGTTGGACTTTTCGGGCACGACCAATCCGTCGACTAGTCACAACGTGGCACCCAATCAGGTTATCAAAGCAAATCTGTAAATCAGGCTCAAGATGTATGCATGAATGCCATTCAATATCCATTCTCAATACATACAATGCCTAAACGTAAAAACAGTATGCATACTCAACCAAAAACAGCAACTGGTTCACGTAGGCACATAACAGTAAAGCCACAGATTTCACAACATCAAATTATAGACATGTTCAAGCTCAAAGCTGCTAAGGGCTGCTCAATTCGTACCTTTCTTCTTCAATTCACCTAACAGATTTCTCAACAAAGTCACGGCAGCACACGGCCAAGAAACCAGATTTCTCCTGGTTCAATTCACGCGACAGGGACTTCCTGGAATGCTGAAATATGTTACAGGTACTAATAATCTTAGCTCAATTCTGCTATAATATCGAGTTAACCCTACGGCCAGAAGCTATACTCGAGTTATACACTCCTACGCAGGCATTAACTACAAAACGGAGCTCAAAGTTACGAAGAACGCTCACCCAACAACTCGTAAGAGTTGAAAACAGAGTCTGATCCAGGGGACGAGCGATACGCGAACACACAGAAACTATCGGGTCCTTCTACTCGTTGCTCCTAGCTTCCAAACCGGGCATCAGCAGAAAGGGAAAGTCTCAAGGAGTCCAGCGCCACCAAAATCGTCAAGAACGAAGGATGGAAACGACGGGAATCGACGGTGGAAAGTTACGGTGAACAGTAGCAAATTCGAGGGTTTGGAAATAGAGATAAGATATTTCTGGTTCGAAAATGATTCTAAGTGTCGATCAACACTTCTATAAATACCTCTTAAATCCTCGCCTGCTGATCACTAAAATCAATCGAAGTGACCAGCAGAAGTCTATCAGCAGCAGCCTTCTTTTCCTTTCGTTAAATTCAGCAGAAGCAAGAAAATGTTGTATGCGAAACTACAATCTCGAAACGACACCGTTCTTACTAAACAAAACGACGCCGCAGCGTTCTATCAGCAGACAACAACTATCTCTTGCAAAGAAACCAATAGCTGGTTATCGAATTCCATTCAAAACCCATCAACCGCTGGTTACATTAAATCACTCCAAACGACGATGTGTCAATTTATCTAAACGACGCCGTATAGTCTATTCCAACATCGCTACCAACTGCTGGTCATCCAGCAGGAACCCATCCTTCACCATGAAGAAAAACCAGCAGTTGCACTAAGGAAACTCCTACTGCTGGTTTCCACGTGCATAACAGTACTCGCCACGCGTCACTCTCTCACTAAACCTTGCAATAACGCGCGCCTACTACCAGCAGCAGCTCTCTCTATTACAACGCAACTGCTGATACCACTAGCTAACACTCAAAACGTTGACTAACACGTGTCGCCTCTACGCTCCATCTCGCGCTAAATACAACGCCAACCAGCAGCGACCATGCACACAACTAAAACCAGCAGGTAACCCTGCGTTACGCTTTCGTCACTCCTACGTCACCCTACCGAGGCAAATCTACCAGCAGGTAGCTACAGTGACGTTGACCAGCGTTGACTTCACCAAAAATTCGCTGCGACTAAATTTCCAAAATTAACGCAACGTCCGAAATCAGCAGGAACCTCAAAATTCACGTGATTAATCCCAAATCAAATCAATTAATCACTAATCTAAAATCTGATTCCTCACATTCTTCCCACCTAAAGAGATTTTGTCCTCGAAATCAAAGGCAAACTCAGGGAAGAAAACAATAAATCAAGCAAATCAACACCAGCAGCTACTCAAATTCGAAGCTAAAACCAGAAATTTACCTGGAAATGTTGCACGATCAGTGCTCAAACAGATGAGGCCAATCTTGTCTCATCTTCTCCTCAACTTCCCAGGTCGCTTCTTCTCGGCCATGCTTACTCCATTGGGCCATCACCAACGGGATTATCTTGTTCCTCAGCTGTTTCTCCTTCCTATCCAAGATCTGCACCGGATATTCGACATAACTCAAGGCAGAATCCAGCTCAAATTCGTCAGTTCTCAAAACATGGGACGGATCCGGCTCATATTTTCTCAACATTGACACATGAAACACGTCATGCATCGCGGCTAATTCCTCGGGCAGCCTCAGTCTATAAGCCAATTGTCCAATCCGCTCGATAATCTCAAAGGGAACAATGAATCTGGGAGCCAATTTGCCTTTAAATCTGAATCTCA
Source organism: Dorcoceras hygrometricum (assembly GCA_001598015.1). Classification (NCBI taxonomy): domain Eukaryota; kingdom Viridiplantae; phylum Streptophyta; class Magnoliopsida; order Lamiales; family Gesneriaceae; genus Dorcoceras; species Dorcoceras hygrometricum. Next base: position 163,696 of record KV014885.1, read on the forward strand.
TCACGCTCTTGAAAGGAGAAATCTTGAGAAACACACGATCGCCAACCTCAAACTCTAACGGTCGACGTCTACGGTTCGCATAGCTAGAGAAACGGTCTTGAGCAGCCTTCATTCTACTCCGAATCAAGTCAATTTGATCCTTCATGTGCTGAACAAACTCCGGTGTAGAAAGCTCTCTCTCGCCAACTTCTTCCCAACAAATCGGGGATCTACACTTTCGACCATACAACGCCTCAAACGGAGCCATTCCAATAGTGACTTGGTAGCTTTTATTATATGAAAACTCTACCAAGGAAAGCGAATCCTGCCAGCCACCGCTGAAATCCATCACTACTACTCGTAGCATATCCTCTAAAGTCTGGATAGTCCGCTCAGAGTGTCCGTCTGTCTGTGGGTGATAGGCTGTGCTCATCGCCAATCTCGAACCCATTGCTGCTTGCAGACTCTTCCAAAATCAGGAAGTGAACCTCGGATCTCTGTCGGACGCTATCGAAACCGGAACTCCATGCAATCTAACCACATGGTCGATGTACAACTTCGCCATCTTTTTCATCGAACACCTCACATCATAGGGAATGAAATGGGCTGACTTCGAGAGTCTATCAATCACAACCCAGATCGCATCACATCCCCTACTCGATCGAGGTAGATGAGTCACGAAATCCATGGAGATGTGCTCCCAATTCCATTGGGGCACCTCCAAACTCTGGAGAAATCCACCAGATCTCATTCTCTCAGCCTTGACCTGCTGGCAATTTAAACATCTAGCAACAAAAGCAGAAATGTCGCTCTTCATACCTGTCCACCAGTAGTGAGACTTCAAGGCATGGTACATCTTTCGCTCGCCTGGATGCACACTGTACCGACTACAATGTGCTTCATTCATGAGGGTCTCCTTCAAATCAATCAGGTTCGGAACTACTAATCTTCCTCTGAACCTCAAACATCCATCAGAATCAATAGAAAAATCATCAGACTGACCTGACTGCGCCTTAATCCTCAACTCATGGATATAGGGGTCCGTCCTCTGCGCTTCCCTGATGTTCATCACAATCTGCGGTTCCACCTGGAGAGAAGAAACAAAGAAATACTGATCACCCGGATGGAATCGCCAACCAGAAGTACTCAACTCCTCATGAACTTTCGAAATACTCAAGGACGCTAACATATCAGGCTGGGTATTTCTGCTCAAAGAGTCGGCTACTAAGTTCACACGCCCAGGCTGATATTGAATCTCACAATCGAAGTCCTTAAGCAATTCCATCCAGCGTCACTGCCTCATGTTCAAATCTGACTGCGTGAAGATGTATTTCAGGCTCTTGTGGTCGGTGTACACCACAAATTCTTCACCATAGAGATAATGCCGCCAGATCTTCAAGGCAAACACTATCGCAGCCAACTCCAAATCATGAACCGGGTACCTCATCTTGTGAGGCTTCAGCTGTCGAGACGCATACGCAATCACGTACCCGTTCTGCATCAGGACACACCCTAAACCATTCAGAGAAGCATCGGAGCACACCACGAAACCTCCAGATCCAGACGGTAGGGCCAAGACAGGAGCAGTAGTCAACTTCTCCTTCAGCGTCTGAAAACTGTACTCGCACTCATCAGTCCATACAAATCTCTTATCTTTCTGAGTCAACTGCGTCATAGGCCTGGCTATCGAAGAAAACTTCTCAATGAAACGCCTATAGTAGCCGGCCAACCCAAAGAAACTACGGATCTCTGAAACATTTCGAGGTCTCTCCCAGTTAAGCACTGTTTCGACCTTGCTCGGATCTACAGAATCCCTTGTGCTGAAATCACGTGACCCAAAAAGATAATGCTGTCGAGCGAAAACTCGCACTTGCTGAATTTGGAATAGAGCTGCGAGTCTCTCAATCTCTGCAATACTAGTCTCAAATGCTCCTTGTGCTATCTCTTGCTCCTCGAGTACACCAAGATGTCATCTATGAAGACGTTTACGAACCGATCGATATACTCGCTGAATACGCGATTCATCAAATCCATAAAGACAGCGGGGGCATTCGTCAATACAAACGGCATGACAAGAAACTCAAAATGCCCATATCGAGTCCGGAAGGCTGTCTTTGCCACATAAGAGTCTCTAATTCACAACTGGTGATAACCAGAGCGCAAGTCAATTTTCGAGTAAACAACCGATCCCTGCAACTGATCGAACAAGTCATCAATCCTCGGCAAAGGATACTTGTTTTTCACCGTTGCTTTATTCAACTGTCTGAAGTCCACACACATAGTTCCATCTTTCTTTTTTCACAAATAGAATCGGAGCTCCCCAAGGAGACATGCTCGGTCTGATGAAGCCTTTCTCCAAGAGATCACTCAACTGCTCCTTCAGCTCTTTCAACTCTGCGGGCTCCAACCGGTAAGGAGCTCTAGAAATCGGGGCGGTACCGGGCACCAACTCAATACTGAAGTCGATCTCACGTCGAGGAGGGAATCTAGGAATCTCATCTGGAAACACGTCGGGAAACTCTCGAACGACGGGGATGTCGCGCAACTCTAATCGCTGCTCCTGGGAACTATCAAGTGCGTAGATCATGAATCCTGCATTACCTAGCGATAGCAGGCTAAACATCTCCATAGCGGACACTAGGGGAATCTTCGACCTCGAATCCGTGCCGTAGAAATCCCACCTCTCACCCTTATCATGGCGAAATCTCACCACACCATGGAAGCAATCAACGGTAGCCTTATAGCTAGATAATACGTCCATTCCCAAAATACAGTAGAAATCTCTAATCCCCAAAACAATCAGATTGGTCACCAAAACATGCTCATCAAACCTAATCAGGCAATCTACCACTACCTCTCGAGACCACAGATTCACACCAATAGGGGTAGACACAGAAACAACATCACTCAGTGGGGAAGAACTCAACCCACGCTCAAACACAAACATCTCAGATATAAAAGAGTGTGATGCACCAGTGTCAAACAAAACTCTCGCAGGATAATCATAAATAGAGCATGTACCTCTAATCACCATGCCCGGCATCTCCTCGGCCTGATCCATCGTCAAGGCATTCGCCTGCGCCTGCTGGGGAATCTGAAACGGGGGTCGGGAAGGTCCTCCAAAACGTGACGGCTCACGAGGCTGAAAACCAGATCGCTGGGACTGCGCAAAAGGGTGTTGTCGCTAAGAAGAACCACTAGCAGAACCCTGCTACGACTGACCAGCAGATCGTCCTCCAATCGAAGGACACGCTCTAGCAAAATGTCCCGGCTGACCACAAAGATGGCAGAGTCCTCTAACTCCACGACACTATGAAGTCTCGTGTCTCCCTCCGCACTTGCTACGACTGACCAGCAGATCGTCCTCCAATCGAAGGACACGCTCTAGCAAAATGTACCCGGCTGACCACAAAGATGGCAGAGTCCTCTAACTCCACGACACTATGAAGTCTCGTGTCTCCCTCCGCACTGACTACAAAATCCGCCGCCAGAACCACTACCTGAACCACTGCCAGAACCAGAGCTCACAGAACCAGAGGAACTCGAATGGCCCTTCTTCTTAAATTGCTTCCCTCGAGGTCGGAACTGCTGGCGACTCGACTGCTGTGACCCCTGAGGAGATTGATACGACTGCGACACCGCCTGAGCTGGCTGAGAACACGCGCGGTCGTCTGATGCACTGGAGCCTCGGGATCCATCAAACTCTCCTCAATATCAACCGCATTGTTCACAGCTTCCATGAAGGTCGCCGGGGACCCAGACAGCACCATCCGAGAAAGATCAGGTCTCAACCCTTTCAAGAACTTGTTCCTCTTCGTTCGCTCTTGGTTCGCCACAGCTGGCATGTACACTAGAAGCGCAGAAAACCGCCTCGCATACTCGGCCACACGCATGTCACCCTGCTTCAGGTTATCAAACTCACGCTCTCGGCTGGCGTAATAGGACTCTGGAGTGTATTCCTGTCGAAAAGCCTCACAGAAACCATCCCAGGTGAGTATCGTCCCATTATCTCGAAGCATCCTAAAAGTTCCTTTCCACCAGCGCTGCGCATCATCCCGCAGCTGCAGCACTGCCAACTTCAGTCTCTTTTCCCTCGCATACTCGGCCACACGCATGTCACCCTGCTTCAGGTTATCAAACTCACGCTCTCGGCTGGCGTAATAGGACTCTGGAGTGTATTCCTGTCGAAAAGCCTCACAGAAACCATCCCAGGTGAGTATCGTCCCATTATCTCGAAGCATCCTAAAAGTTCCTTTCCACCAGCGCTGCGCATCATCCCGCAGCTGCAGCACTGCCAACTTCAGTCTCTTTTCCGGAGCGTACTCCAAGGTATCAAATAAATCCTCCATCTAAACAAGCCACGCCTCGGCCCTAGCACCACCCTCAGTACCGGCAAACGTCGATGGGTTCGTCCGCTGAAATCGGGCAAAGACCAACTCCATTCCACCTATCTGCCTAGTGACGTCCTCAACCTGAGTGTCGTCATCACTACCTGCTCTAGACCCCTCCGCGGAACGTCTAGTCCTCCTACCTCCTTCTCGTCTCGGCGGCATCTAAACAAGCCTAGAGGTTAGATCTCACAGCAGATAGAATAACAAGACAGATAATAGATCACATAAGTCACAGAGGCAATCAAAATCAAATCAAAACTTTGTGCCTAGACTCGAGTGTGATCAAAAGAAATCGAGCTTATCCCAGTTTAAGCTCTGATACCAAAAATGTCAGGCCCCGTGCTAATTGCTAACAATTAACACATAATAAGCGCATAAACACGGAAGCTTAAAATCAGGGCTTAAAAATGTTTCGAAATACCATGGGCCTGAACTCAAATCATACATTCAAAATAGCGATAATTAAAATATGAGTTGACTCAAACTCCAACACAACAGGTAACAACATAATATCAATCAAATACAGATCCCCAATACATGATAACACGGGGCATCCCTCAGTTCAATACATATCATATACAGACTGGGACTCAGGGACGCGGGGATCGACCAGCTGAACTTCCACTCGGTCCAGCTTGGTTACCTGAAGTTCCTGCAAATGGGCAACATAGACCCAAACAAAAACAAAAAGCAGGAAACAAGTACGAGGTCAAGCCTCGGTACGAAGAGCTATCAAAGCAGATAAACATGCAACATGCTATAAATCAATGCTATGAATGCATGAGGCTGTCAAAGGAAATCAGTCAGCTAGACCGGTGTAACAACCGGCAAATCATATCATGTCGCCTCTATACCACGGTCCATCAACCGGGAAATCATCGGTCCATGATCATCGGGGCCCGTCAGCCCATCACAGCTCGGTGGTAGACACTCGTATCCGGTAGTCACCGCTCCGACGATAGCGTTGGACTTTTCGGACACGACCAATCCATCGACCAGTCACAACGTGGCACCCAATCAGGTTATCAAATCAAATCTGTAAATCAGGCTCAATATCTATGCATGAATGCCATTCAATATCCATGCTCAATACATACAATGCCTAAACGTAAAAACAGTATGCATACTCAACCAAAAACAGCAACTGGTTCACGTAGGCACATAACAGTAAAGCCACAGATTTCACAACATCAAATTATAGACATGTTCAAGCTCAAAGCTGCTAAGGGCTGCTCAATTCGTACCTTTCTTCTTCAATTTACCTAACAGATTTCTCAACAAAGTCACGGCAGCACACGGCCAAGCAACCAGATTTCTCCTGGTTCAATTCACGCGACAGGGACTTCCTGCAATGCTGAAATCTGTTACAGGTACTAATAATCTTAGCTCAATTCTGCAATAATATCGAGTTAACCCTACGGCCAGAAGCTATACTCGAGTTCTACACTCCTACGCAGGCATTAACTACAAAACGGAGCTCAAAGTTACGAAGAACGCTCACCCAAAAACTCATAAGAGTTGAAAACAGAGTCTGCTCCAGGGGACGAGCGATACGCGAACACACAGAAACTCTCGGGTCCTTCTACTCGTTGCTCCTAGCTTCCAAACCAGTATCAGCAGAAATAGCAAGTCTCAAGGAGTCCAGCACCACCAAAATCGTCAAGAACGAAGGCTGGAAACGACGGGAATCGACAGTGGAAAGTTACGGTGAACAGTAGCAAATTCGAGGGTTTGGAAATAGAGATAAGATATTTCTGGTTCGAAAATGATTCTATTTGTCGATCAACACTTCTATAAATACCTCTTAAATCCTCGCCTGCTGATCACTAAAATCAATCGAAGTGACCAGCAGAAGTCTATCAGCAGCAGTCCTCTTTTCCTTTCGTTATATTCAGCAGAAGCAAACAAATGTTGTATGCGAAACTACAATCTCGAAACGACACCGTTCTTACTAAACAAAACGACGCCGCAGTGTTCTATCAGCAGACAAAAATTATCTCTTGCAAAGAAACCAAAAGCTGGTTATCGAATTCCCTTCAAACCCCATCAACCGCTGGTTACATAAAATCACTCCAAACGACGACGTGTCAATTTATCTAAACGACGCCGTATAGTCTATTCCAACATCGCTACCAACTGCTGGTCATCCAGCAGGAACCCATCCTTCACCATGAAGAAAAACCAGCAGTTGCACTAAGGAAACTCCTTCTGCTGGTTTCCACGTTCATAACAGTACTCGCCACGCGTCACTCCCTCGCTAAACCTTGCAATAACGCGCGCCTACTACCAGCAACAGCTCTCTCTATTACAACGCAACTGCTGATACCACTAGTCAACACTCAAAACGTTGACTAACACGTGTCGCCTCTACGCTCCATCTCGCGCTAAATACAACGCCAACCAGCAGCAACCATGCACACAACTTAAACCAGCAGGCAACCCTGCGTTACGCTTTCGTCACTCCTACGTCACCCTGTTGGGATCCGGACCACGCCTCCCGGTGGGGCAGCGGAAGAACAAAAACATGTGCCGGGAGACGATGAATACGATGAAGAAAACACAAAACTATGACATTCATAGGGTGTTTAGGTGATTACCTTGCTGGCAACTTGTGCCTGGCTCCGACCGCTGATACCACTAGTCAACACTCAAAACGTTGACTAACACGTGTCGCCTCTACGCTCCATCTCGCGCTAAATACAACGCCAACCAGCAGCAACCATGCACACAACTTAAACCAGCAGGCAACCCTGCGTTACGCTTTCGTCACTCCTACGTCACCCTGTTGGGATCCGGACCACGCCTCCCGGTGGGGCAGCGGAAGAACAAAAACATGTGCCGGGAGACGATGAATACGATGAAGAAAACACAAAACTATGACATTCATAGGGTGTTTAGGTGATTACCTTGCTGGCAACTTGTGCCTGGCTCCGACCGGTTTCGTAAAGAAAACGGCACTTCACGGTAGGCGGTGGTAGATATCGTCAATCAGGTCCACGAACGGAGACGGTATTCCTTCAACAGCCTGCATTAGAAGGCCTGACGAGATCGGCGCGGACGGATTCTCCCCGTCAAGATTGGCCGGAACAAATTCCGGCGAAGAGGCGGCGGCGGCGGCGGCGGCGGCGGCTTATAGAGAGGAGAGAGGGGCGGCGGCGAAAGAGCTAGGTTTAGGGTTTAATGCTTAAGTGTTATGAAGTCTAGGGTTAGTTATAATTAAATAGAATTAAAGATGGGTTTGGATCCGGCCCTACGGGCCCGGGTCCAACGGGTGAACATTCCGTTCATCCCCATCACCGAGACTTTATCGTAACTCCGATCGCCGATCAGTCGGACGGATCGACTCAGTTTCTGAAACTGAATAATATGATCTGAAAAACCATTTTTCAGAACCCCAGTACAAAATGACCGTTTTGCCCCTCAACATCGGCAAATCACGATTTGACCTCTGTTGACCTTTTAGGAAGTCGCACTCCCAAAATCCTCTTCGTATGCTCAACACATTGAGCTGAGTATCCGTGCGGGAATCTCGAATCCAGTACTTGTGTGACCCTCAATGGTTCAAGGATACAGCTAGCCGTGGGCCCACAACCATTGTGGCCCCGGAATCACAATTCCGGACCTACCCAACGGATCATGGTAAAAGCGTCTAGCAACATCGCCCCATGATCCCCTAGGTATCACTGATAGTGCCTACAAGAACCAGTTGGTCGTGGTTAGCGTACAGTACGGTCCTTTCAATCCATATATCCCGATCAGATCAACGACCATTGGTAAATCGAGAGTCGCTGTAGATCCGATAGCTATGCATACATCTTGGAGATCGAATAGTGACATCGCGAGTCTAACTAGGTAAACACATTTACCTAAACACTTCTAGTACTCTGGCCAGAGATTTATACACTATTATCCCCTCAGATAGCATAGGATATCCACGCATGTCTACGAGCGGTGAATCCTGGACAACGATGCATCGACTCCTACATGCATCGGGGTCTCACCCAATCCCGACGCCTTATGACCCCAAGTGAGTCGGCAAACGGGTCAAAGTGAGACGCCTATCATGTAGAGTCTCAATGACGTTTTGAGTCGTGAGGACTAATCATTACAACCAAGACCTCGAACTTATCCACTCGACAAATGGTAACCACTTGGAAAGTCCGAACGAGGGTAGTTCGATAGATCACCAGGTCACTATCTATCTTCATGCTCAGAACATAACAATGTTCCCTACCAATGAAACATGGTACTTTGCATCGCAGATACTAGTCTCGAGCTCGGGCGGCCTTATCCTCATTTTGACGGCCCAATCGACTAGGAACATGTTCAGAATACACAGTGACTATTAGATGTGTTTCATGATAGCCGTCATACCCACTATCACATCTAACATACACTTTAGTGCATTCTAGGTCTTTACTCAACGCAATTTTAAATCATCATACACACAACGAAAGT
>KV014886.1:14548-43514 GCA_001598015.1 Dorcoceras hygrometricum
TAGTTAATGCCTGCGTAGAAGTGTAGGAATTGAATTAGACTTCTGGCCGTATGATTAGCGTATTTATGATGAGATTGAGCTAAGATATTAGCTATGTTGTAACAGATTTCGGCTTCTAGGAAGTTTCCTGCTGCGTGATTTGAGCCAGGAGAAATCTGTTAGGTAAATTGAAGAGGAAAGGTACGATTGAGCGGCCCCTTAGCAGTTGAGCGTGAACATGTCTATCTTTTCGGTGTTGTGATTTGCTGTTATGTGGCTTACTTGAATTTAGATGATGGAATTGATTGAATTCTGTTCTGGTTCACGTATTGTAAACTGTATGCATCTAGCATGGATATTGAATGGCATTCATGCATACATCTTGAACCTGAATTGATAGATTGATTTGATTACCTGATTGGGTGCCACGTTGTGACTGGCCGACTGTTGAGTCGTGTCCGAAAAGTCCAACGCTATTGTCGGAGTGGTGACTACCGGATTCGAGTGTCTACCACCGAGCTGTGATGGGCTGACGGGCCCCGATGATCACGGACCGATGATTTCCACCGGCTGATTGGCTGTGTGTGGTATAGAGGCTTGATCTGAGTTGCCAGTTGATAGACTGGTCTAGCTATCCGATTTCTTGATAGCCCTCATGCATTCATAGCATTGATTGATAGCATGTTGCATGTTTACCTGCTTTGATAGCTCTTCGTACTGAGGCTTGACCTCGTACTTGTTTCCTGCTTTTGTTTTGTTTGTGTCTGTGTTGCCCATTTGCAGGAGCACTAGGTAATCAAGCTGGACCGAGTGGAAGTTCAGCTGGTCGATCCCCGCGTCCCTGAGTCCCAGTATATATATATATGATATGTATTGAACCGGGGGATGCCCCGTGTTATCATGTATTGGGGATTTATATTTGGATGATATACCTGTTGTGTTGGAGTTTGAGTCAACTCATATTTTATTATCGCTATTTTGAATGTATGATTTGAAGTTCAGGCCTATTGTATTTCAAAAATTTTTAAGCCCTGATTTTTAGCTTCCGTGTTTATGCGCTTATTATGTGTTAATTGTTGTAATTAGCACGGGGCCTGACATGACCTTTTTAGAACCATATCTTTGTTGGTTCTGAACAAACGACTTGGATCCAGCTTTCGCCTTTTCCTTGTCAAGTCTGTTCTTTAGCCAACCAGACTTAGAGTTCTCGATCCTAACGTAGCCGATACCAGCTTTCCCTTTCTGATTCAGTTGCCCCGAGATCTGGTCATCATACTTCACCGACTCATAAGTGTTGTGTATCACGTTGGATTTGACAAAATTCATCTTTTTGAACTTGTCATATGCCAGATTTGATTGAGTACTGGTCTCTCCAGAGCTGCTTTCACCAGTACTGAAACCTAGGCCAGATTTATCATTTAATGGCTTTTGGGTTTCATGCATCTTGCTTAGAGAAACAGAAGACTGGGTCTAGGAGCTTATCACCAGATTTAACCTTCCGTTTTCAGATTCAAGCTCACAGGATCTTAATATCAACGATTCATTCTCAGTCTTTAGCTTACTCAAATCGATTTGTAAACAGTCAAATTTACCAAGTTGAACGGTGCTTGGTTCCACTGAGCTATTTTTCAAATCCATGTTTTCAGCTTTGACTTCCTCGAATGTTTGAGAAAGCTTCTTGTACTCATGGACCATTTCATTGAGTGCATTAATTAGGTCTTCTCGTGTGAATTCAGTGTTGGAGAAATCAAATACCTCGTCATCTGAATGTTGATTAGCCATCAGGCAGTGAACTTCCTCCTGTTCACTATCGCTAGATGAAAAACTGCTTGTTGAGGAATCGGAATCTAAATCTGCCCAGTTTTTGTTGCTTTCTTCTGCAACAAGCACTTTTCTATCATTCTTTTGGTTGGGCCTTCTGTCAGTTCTTTCCCTCATCCTTCTCTCTTTTGATCTTTCCTTGGATCTATCGTCCTTCTTCTCATCTATTTTAGGTATGTCCTCCTTCTTTGACCTGTTACAGTCTGCAGCAAAGTGACCTGGACGACCATAATTGTAACAATTCATATTAGTTGAAATCTTTTCAGATTTGTTTGCATTATTATAAGAGAAATAAGGGTTATAGGATCTTCTCAGAAATTTCCCAAACTTCTTGACGAAGAGGGACATTGCATCATTGCTGAGTTGTTTGGCAGATTTGATCGGTGAGCTTTGTTCAGATGTCGTTGCCGCTAAAGCTTTAGTTGGTTGAGATGTCGACGGTCCTGCCTCAGATCTTGTTTTAAAATCTAAGAAATGAGAAATCAGTCGCTCAACAAGTAGCAAAAGCTGAAATTTTGAAATTAGAAATGGATCCTCAATATATAAAGATTAGAATTTGTGGTCCTATGGATTTTAGGGCACTACATGGTCTCTCCATCTCGCATATTCATCGACTCATACTTCTGTTGTGCAACAGTAAGCTTATTTTCCTTGGTCTCATCATTTCCCTCGCAGATTTGAATCAACTTCTCCCATATCTCCTTCGCAGTGGCACATGTTTTGATTTCGCTGAACATGTTTTTATCCAGCGTCTTATACAGAATATCTCTGGCCACGTTTTCCAAGTTTGATTTCTTCTTCTCCTCAGTAGTGTATTCATATCTTCTCTTTTCTACCCATTCTGGTGCTCCAGCAGATATGGCTATAGCAATGTTTGTCTTCATTATCTTTATGGGTCCATCTGTAATCACTGACCGCATATCATCATCTTGTGCCGCCAAGTGCGCTTGCATCCTTATCTTCCAATCATCATAGTCTTTCTTCGAAAACATAGGAATTTTGTTAAGTTAGACATATTGAAATATATAAAGCGTAAACAATAGACTGTTCAATAACTGAGATGCGCAAGCTCTGATACCAATTGATAGGATCAATATGGATCGAAAACAGCCTTAGGATTTCAGAAGGGGGGGGGGGTTGAATGAACTCCTATGTATTTTTAAATTTTTGAAACCTTAAAATGATTTTATAAGCGCCTCACTTAACTCAGATCCGAGTTACCAGATCTGAGGTATCTCATTCTCAAGTCTGATTTCTCGACTACAAATAATGTGCGGAAAGAAGTCGATCAATCAGTGAACAGTATAAATTAAATGCGATGCAGTAAAGTAAAGGTGCAAGGTTCAGAGTTTGTTTATGAAAGTTCGGATCTGAAGATCCTACGTTTCCCCTTCTTCCTTTGCATGAAGGTTACACTAGAAGAATACAGACACTGTAGACACCCGGTCACTGAGCCTCGCTCCAAGTGAACTCCTAGCAAACACCAATACACGCAGATACAACTGCCTAAATACAAACAACTTGATTTTTCGAACTGCTTCACACAGCAATTTCGTTACAGACTAAAAAACTGATATTACAATGAAATACGATACTATTGAGCACTGTAAATCTTCTGGTTCTTTTATCAACAAGAACTGTTTACAAATGTAAACCAGAAGATATCTCGAAGAATAAAGCTATGAAAGCTTGAACTTGAGTGTTCTTCGAAATTCAAATACTGGGAATTAGAATATTTTCGATGAAAAGGTTCCCAGTGAGTATGCAAGGATGTTAAGACAGCAAAGAAGGCGTTGTTAATGGATGAGAATGACCGAGACAGCCTATTTATACTCTTTGTCTTCAACGGTCAATAAATGTAACCAGTAGAGATAAGCTCTTTTGCATATCTTCATTGTATCATAGTATTTAATGCTCCATTAATACCATGCAAAATGTAAACTGCGCTTGTCAGGTCTAATTAACTTATATTCCAAAGCTGGTAATCATCGTATCAAGCACTCTGCGTACTGTGCAATTTTCCCCAAAATAGCTCTGATCTTGTCTCCTTAATTTTATGCTTTTATACGATTAAATCATGACCATTGATTCTCCTCAAATAATCCTTTTATAACATCTGAAGTGGTTCGAAGCTCACATTTGAAAGTCCACTCCGTTAAACGAATCTTTCCCTCTTTGTGTATTCTTGAATATGTCAATCTGAATACTGTACTGTTCTCGTAATCAAATCTGATAACATACAACTATAAGGCACTGAGTCAAATCTGTCTAATCTAAGTCTGTTATAGAAATCTGAACTACCGTAAAGCTCTTTCGAATATACTCTGTCAAAACTGATCATCAGTAGTAGCTTAATATCTGAAGTAGATCTGACTTCCTGTTACTCATTTCTGAATTGCTTGCAAAAGTCTGTTCACCCTGATACTCTCGAATCTGAATTAAACCATCTTCGTCGATATACCTGTTACTAAAGCCTCTGAATCAAGTCTGAAAATACTTTGCTCTAAAACAGATCTCTTACTGTAGTTTCTGAATCAAATCTGAAAATCCCTCAAATCTGAAATACTGTCCCGATAACAGAAAGAACTGATAACTCAAAATAACCCGATATCTTAAGAACTTAACTCTGAATTCCTCAACTCAATAACTGAATACTTGAATCGATATCTGATCAAATCCCAAATAGTCAACTCAGATGTCAACGCAAGCTCTCGAATCTTAAATCTTCAACTCAATGGCATGTCGTCAAGATCTGAAGTGTTTCCTTCTTTTGTCCTCTGCGAATACTTATGTTCAATTTTCAGTCTTATTTTGTTATCACCAAAACTTATAAATTTTATCTTGACACCTCCCCCTAATAATATGAGTCGGGCTATGTATGTGGGTAACATCGACGTACACTCATCAATAATGGAAGGTAGAAAATTTTTAAATTATATTTAATTTCTCTTATTTTATGAATTTGGTGAAACTTTGTTTTATAATAAAATTATTTGTAACATAATCAACATTATCCAAAAGTATTTCCATGAAAGGTTGGTGAGGTTAAGACCCGCTTAAAAATCAATCTTGACAAATCAGCGTTCCTCGATAAGACAAGTCGCAAGTCAATGTAATTTAAACCAGAAGAACTCTCTTATATCATGTATCTTAGAAACGTCATAATCAACATTAAAATCAGTCTCAAATAAATTTCATAAAAAATATATTATCTTGATATTATTTTTAAACTATGTTAAAATAAGAGATTTTTATTTTAAAAATTTGTCTCATGAATTTAAAAATAGATTTGTTATTAAATATATATCGCATATATATAATAAATTGGGATGACCGATTGCCGAGAGTTATTCGATCTGTGGTCATCAATCACGGATCTAGGTCCAACTTCTAGGCATATATGCAAGTATGGAAATGCAATCATATTACATGATTTTCTATTTTTACGTCTTCGATCTTCAATATTCTTCATCATCATTTCCAACATCTTCAAATGATCTCTTTCAGTAAATCTAATATTTATATTTAAATAAACATGACAATAGACGACGTACATACATGGATTGTAAGTATCCTTTACATAAATATTATCTCCTTGTTGAACATATATAGGGTCTTATAGTCTGGATTTCATTTTCATATGTCTATATTATATTGTTCAGTTTCTAGAATTTAGTATTTCTTTGTTTACTATTTTATCAATATATCCCTTTTAGTATGTTTATTTAATTATTTAATATTTTTACAAGATTAAAAAGAAAATTTATTTTATAAAGTTTAAATTTCCAAATACATATATGTGTGAAAACATATAAGACTATATATGTGCGACGGATGACATAAATAATTTTTTCATGGATTTAATAATGTAACAAAACAAAACTCATCACACTCAAAAACAAACTTTGTGGTGGAAACGTGGAATTATTACAAGGTTTTGTGGAGGAAAATTGAACCCAAAAATAAATAATATAAAAATAAAAATTAAATAAACCTGTGCCGTCTACGCCAAGTCAAAATCGGAACATATTTCAAAAAAAGGTCAAAGTTCCAAGAGGAATACTATCCGTTACACTCCCTTTTCTTTTTCCTGGGCACTTTCCATTCTTCTTTCTTTCAAAATTTCAAAAATTTAAAATTAAACTCCGCTTCAGACAATTAAACTTTGTGTTATTTCAGAACTAAACCCCCCCTCATATGTCCATTTAATAATCCCGAGACTTTGGTCTACCCTTTTAATTTTGTCTTCTCATAGCAGAGTTTCAAGAATTTCGACAGCACTGTTCTTGTAAATTCAAGAAGGAAAAGAAAAATAGAGTTGATTTCTTTCGTCTGTGTTATCTATTTTCAAGTTTTTCATGAAATGGGTGCTTCAGGCAAGTGGATTAGAGCGCTGATTGGTCTCAAGAAGCCTTCTGTAAATGACCCAGTAAGTCTTAAGATAAAAAAGAGAGAGAGAGACAGATATTTTTTGCAGCTGATTATGATATGTTGAATTCTATACAATTACTCCAATTCTTTTGATTCATGGGATATATTTTGAATAACTGGTGGACGAGTAATAAGTTGAAAATGTCGGCTGATTTTTTGCAGCCTATGGAAGACATTGAAAAATTGAGATGGTTTCATAAATTTGATTTGTATTTGTTTTCTGCACGTTTTCCTCAATGAAATGAGCAGATTAGTAGAAATGATAATCTATTTCACGTTATTTCGTCTCCTGGTCATAATCTTGAGCATAATTGATCTTTGCAGAAAAATAATTAGCAAATTTAGTCTTCTTGAGCTGAAAATTTGGTCACAGGAGTGTTGGGAAATCATTCTCTATTATTGGCTTGCGGGATTCCTATATATTGAAGCGGCAGACTAACGATAAAGTTGAACACGCCTCATTTCTTGGATCTGGTTAAGATCAAAATCTTATATTTCTGAACTTTTGGTTGCAGGAAAAAGAGAGTGGAAAGGGGAGGAAGTGGAGGCTATGGGGGAATGGATCTGTGGGGTTTGTTGATGCTAAAAAGGGAAGAAAAGGCTGCGATGGAGCGAGAGAGACTGAGGGATCCGAGTCTTCCTCATTAGTTATAGATGGGGAAATGGCGGCGGCTGTGGATGCTTTAGCCAAAGCATCACCCAAAGATTTCATGGTGGTCCGGAGAGAATGGGCTGCTCTTCGAATTCAGACCATATTCCGAGCTTTTCTTGTAATAATTTCTATCGTACTTAAGTTAATGCTGGCAGAATCACATGTATTCTATGTTTCTTTTTAGTCATTGAGTTGAGAAATAAGCAAAATTTTGCTGTTCTGATAATTTTGTCCTCCCTTCTGGGATTAACATTTCTTGCTAATATTCTTTGCAAACAAATGCATAAAGGCGAGGCGTGCTTTACGTGCCTTGAGAGCATTGGTTAGACTTCAAGCTATAGTTCGGGGACGACTGGTGAGAAAGCAAGCTGCCTTAACACTTAGGTGCATGCAGTCGCTTGTTCGAGCTCAAGCTCGAGTTAGAGCTCATTGCACTCAATCCTCTGCTCAGGATAGGCTAAAGACTGATCCTATACAACAGGCTGAGGTAAGATGTTTCACACCTCATCATAGTATAAATAGCGAAGCTCTTTTTATAATCTTAGATTCGGCGTCTCCTTGATGGCAGAGTGGCTGGTGTGACAGCCGAGGAACAGCTGATGAGGTGAAGTCTAAGTTACAGATGAAACAAGAAGGAGCCTTGAAACGGGAGAGGGCGATATCATACGCCCTGTCCCAGCGGGTATTTGATATGATAGTTAACTAATTTTAATTTTATTTCTTACTAGTTTGTCAACTGCTTTGTCCTCAAAAAAACAATGTCTCCTTATATTTCAGCAGTCAAGAAACAACATGTCACATTCAAGACCAAACAAACCAGGTACTCCTAGTAAAGTGGACAGGAACGGTTCGGGGGGACAGAACTGGTTTGATCGTTGGGGTACAACTAAACCCTGGGATGCCAGGTCCATGGAAGAATTCTATACCGACTCTTCTGACATGACACCGACTTCTAGGAGAAACGAGGGTTACTCGGTCTCGTCTTTATCGAATTCTTCTGACTATGATTCCATGAGAATAAGGCGTAGCAACATGACGCCAAGAATAACACAGAAAGTCCCAAGAAGTTGTCAAATCATGCGTTCCCACTCGGATCCATGCTCCGAGTTTTCCTATGATGATAGCACGACCTCAAATTCTTCGACTACCACATGTGGGACGCCTGGCTCAAGTGATACAACAGTTGATCAAAATGGAACCAAGCCGAATTATATGAACATGACTAAGTCCATCAAGGCGAAGCTTAGGCCGTGTTCTTATATGTCTCCATCTCGATCTGTTCAGAGGCACTCGGTTGAAGGGGCACCACTTCGTAGGAAGCCAACTCCACTTTCGAAGGGGACTGGGAGGAGAAGTGCTGATATTGATCTTTATTCAGTTGATATGTGCAAGGATCTTTACCCTCCAATACTCATCTGATGAGAAATTTAGTGGGAATCTTTTAACTAAGGACGAGCAATGGGAATCGCCCGTCCACAACTAAATTTCGGTGTTATTGATTTATAGTTACTTGATTTGAGCACTTTTTCAATGTTTCTTAATGACTTCAACAGCTTGTTGGTCTTTTGATTTGAAGTTTTTGTGTTATGAATTTTGAACTTACTTTGTCAGGTATCTTACAATTTGTTTTGGGAGTGCACCTTGAAAATTAGTTAGATGTACTATGATATTGTGGGTGACATGTTTGGAATGACTCCCACGATTCCATTTGCATTACAAGATATATTACCTAATGATATAATTCAAATCTATATATCTGTATTCTATATAACTATAAAACCATGAATTGAGGTTAATGTTTTTCAATTATGAAATGTCATAAAATACATATTAATAATATATATTTATCAGAAATAAGTATGATTAACGGACATACATGTAACGTAACAAATTAGTAAATGATATATATGTAAATTCTGAATTAATATTTTAATCTGTGTTAATAAAACATAATCTTTGTATAACGTAAATCATAATCTTGTAAAAAAATCCAAAAATATATGTATATATATAATTTATTATTTCAATCTATAAATTTGTATTCTAATAAATTTAATTAAATATAAATACAATTTTCTATATGCATATCATCTCTATTTATTCTTTTTAAATATTGACTACTGAATAGATATGAACTAAATATGCAATTGATTAGGTATTGATAGTTTAATGATAATATGTATTGAAATAGTTAGAGAAATTATATTGACTACAAATAATGTTAAGTTGATTGATAATATTTATCAACTTTTATATTGAGTTTAGTCATATTAAAATTGACTAATAATATAATATCTAATATTACCGTTAGTAGTATCATGTTCAATAAAAATACTAATATATTAACTGATACGATATAGATATTGATAATTGATTGCTAATATATACTAAGGTGTTAGATATTAATAGTACTTTTAGCTAAATATGTAAAATAATATAAACTTATAATTGTGAATTTCTAATATTGAGTTTAATATGAAGTAATTATAACATATTAAAGTTAACTAATGATATAAGGGAAATTTGCTAGAAAATTTTTAAATAATACATAACTTACTAATCAGTCCCTGCTAGAAATTTCTTTGTTCTAGGTCCCTAATCCAAAGATTCCTTTGTTTCAACTCCCCGTGGTCAAAATATTTTCAAAAAATACCAAAAATAACCTTTAACATTTTCTACATTTTTCTTATCAAAATTGTGTCATGAAAATGGTATTATATCCTAGGGTTTATTAATTCAGCAATTTACATTATTATGCAATAATAATTACTCTAGATGCGGAGGAGAAAATTCAAAAAATTATAGATCCGAACTCATGTTCGAGATTTATTCTCTTCAGGATTTATTCCAATATGTTGGAATGTTTGAGACAAGAAATCTAGGTTGGATAATAAGAGCATATGAATATGAAGGAGTTCCAACATGTAAAAGAAAATGATTCAAAGAACGATACAAAATTATAGCAATAGCCTATATTTTATACCACAAAAATTGAAGAAATCCTTAACAAACAAGAAGAAATTTTTGACACTTAAGGGAAATCCAAACAAAGGTCCAGAATCTGGAACATTTATTCAGTTTCAGTAACAGGTCATCGGGAGGAAGGTTACCATCTTTTGGCATAGAACCCTTATTACATCAAAAAGGGAAGTCCAGAGTTGTACAGAAACCTTTAACAGATGATGAAAAATGACCAATCTTATTGAAATATCTCGAGAAGGTAATATACATTGATGACAAGTTTAGAAAGGATTGATCTCAGTGTTCTACAAGACCTTGCAGAATCTTTTGCAGATTTGAAGATCGTAGATTTAAAAATGAACATAACAGGGGTTGATCAACACATTGTTCCAAGGATTACTCCCCTTGAACCACAAAGATCTAGTGTGGGATCCTATGATGAAAATAAGGGAGAAACCCAGAATGATTCGGGTTGGAGAATAATCCCATCCAGCAGGAGCACGTCAAGGAGGAGACAAATACCACTCCACAAAACACCGCATGGAAAGACTGTTCTAGAATCAATACATCCATATGGAGTTATGCTTAACCTTCATGTACTGGATTTTAAGAAAAGAGAAGATCTCATTGATGATTGGATATCAGCTATGAGAATCGCAGCAGGAACTCTAGATCTCAATAAAGAAGGATTCATTAAATTATTAAAAATGAGTTTGATGGGATCAATTAAAATATCATGAGATATGACTTCGGCAGAAACAAAACAATCAATCCTAATTGGACTTAGTGAGTTTGCAAGAAGAATGGCTCCCTTTTAAAAATATAATTATAGGGGTAGACTATGTTAATAGCCAAGACTTAGAGAAGAAGAAAGATACACCCAAGCTCTGTATAGTCTTGAATTGCACAACATCTATCTAGTAGATGAATACATCATGTTATTCACTAAATAAAAAGTAATTCAGTAGTAGAAGAAAATATAGCAATGCAACTTTTCTTCACAAAGATGACGAGTCCCTGGAGGAAAATATTAATAAGAGAATATATTGCAGAGAACCCAGATACTTTGGCTAGAAGTGCCTCATTTCTCAAAGAAAAATTGGTGGAATGGTGTCAACAGGCATCATTACAAAAGAATTACAAGAGATTAAGGGGAATAAACAAACAAACCCCTTTGTGTTGTAAAGAAAATGATCTTCCAACAATTGTTGGAAGTAGGCCGTGTAAGCAGAAGAAAAGGAGTTCCAGAACTCATCCCTACACAAGAAGTAGAAGAAGCTCTTGGTGACCAAGAACGATATGGTCAAGACAAAAGGCACAGGAAAGTATCATTTGATTATAAGATTTCCACAAGGAAAATGACAATCCCAATAGAACTCACATGTAACCAAATGGAGATGCAGCTAATTCCTTTTGAAGAAAAAGAATTACAGAAACTCAAGATGGAAGTATCAAGAACAATGTTCTGGATTCATATCGGAGCAATCAAGACAAAAGTAGCACGAACAAATTTCAAAGAAGTAATTGATTCACCTATTGATATCGCCATATGCGATAAAAGAATGGGAAATTTACAAGATCTAGTACTAGGTACTATCTTGGAAATCTATGTGCTGGAACAAATGTAGGAGTAATTTATCCAAGAATTCCTACAATTTATCAGACCGAGATTTCAGTCGAGCTTTGACGTTACATCTAAACTACAAAGAAAATAGATTGATGAAAGAATGTAATAGACCATATTCTATTACTTATCAAGTTTCATATGCTTTTTTTAATACACATAATTCAGAATTGTTTATTATAAATGAGTTTATTGAAATACCACAGATATCCAGAAAATAACTCAAGCTATATCCATCGGAAAAAATTAAGTTTCCAATAATACAGAAAATAGATATTGGTCCAAGATAAACCAATCCTACAAAGAAGTCAAAGTTTGAGGTTGGAATCAAGGAGGTTATCCTTTTATGGGTACAAGTTCGAAATAGGGAAAACACCTTATCCAAGAAACTCAAACGACACTAAGAAGCTTCTCTACGTTAGGGAAACTTAGATGTCCTGATGGATGGAAAAATATTGAAGTAGTATTTGATATTAAAAGCCCAAGAAATCAAATACTTGCAATACTAAATACTATTTAGAAAGACCAGTGACAAAAACCTACCAAGGAGTGATAACTATTAAAAATTTGGAGGTCCTTATTAAAGGAATCCCATGGAAAGGACCAGATCGGTTGATTCTTGGACTAGAGTTTCTTGAGGAACACAAACCTTGGAAACAACTTTGGAAACAACTTGAGAATGGAATGAAATTCATGGTGGAGGATAATATTTGGAAGATTCATTGACTACCCGGCCATTCTCCATATACATTCCAGTAGGAATGTTATATGATCAATATAAGACAGAATACTTCACCGCTTATATTGATTCAGGAGTTGAAATTTGTATAGCAAAACTAGGAGTCTTCCCAAATGAATTAGAAGACGATCAACCTCAAAAGCTTGAAGAGATTTCTCAAACATAATTTTAATCCTCAAAAAAGGGATTAAATAGAAGAAATACTAGTCGGGGGTGCTGGAAAAACATCTTGGTATTGTTAGAGTAGATGCCCAACTAGCCAACTTGTGGCGTGTGGGTTTATAGACTCTTGTATGAAACAATCTTTATATATATGATATTCGCATTCTTTTATATGGCGTTCTTTACTTTCATTATGTGTGTAATGATTTACAATTGCGTTGAGTAAAGACCTATAATACACCTAGTGTATGTTAGATGTGATAGTGGGTATGACGACTATCATGAAACACATCTAATAGTCGCTGTGTATTCTGAACATGTTCCTAGTCGATTGGGCCGTCAAAATGAGGATAAGGCCGCCCGAGTTCGAGACTAGTATCTGCGATACGAAGTACCATGTTTCATTGGTAGGGAACATTGTGATGTTCTGAGCATGCAGATAGATAGTGACCTGGTGATCTATCGAACTACCCTCGTTCGAACTTTCCAAGTGGTTACCATTCGTCGAGTGGATAAGTCCGAGGTCTTGGTTGTACTGATTAGTCCTCACGACTCGAAACGTCATTGAGACTCTACATGATAGGCGTCTCACTTTGACCCGTTTGCCGACTCACTTGGGGTCATAAGGCGTCGGGATTGGGTGAGACCCCGATGTAGGAGTCGATGTATCGTTGTCGAGGATTCACCGCTCGCAGACATGCGTGGATATCCTATGCTATCTGAGGAGATAATAGTGTATAAATCTCTGGCCAGAGTACTAGAAGTGTTTTAGGTAAATGTGTTTACCTAGTTACACTCGCGATGTCACTATTTGATCTCCAAGATGTACGCATAGATATCGGATCTATAGCGACTCTCGATTTACCAATGGTCGTTGATCTGATCGGGATATATGGATTGAAAGGACCGTACTGTACGCTAACCACGACCAACTGGTTCTTGCAGGCACTATCAGTGATACCTAGGGGATCATGGAGCGATGTTTCTAGACGCTTTACCATGATCCGTTGGGCAGGTCCGGAATTGTGATTCCGGAGCCACAATGGTTGTGGGCCCACGGCTAGCTGTATCCCTGAACCATTGAGGGTCACACAAGTACTAGATTCGAGATTCCCGCACGGATACGCAGCTCAATTTGTTGAGCACGAGAAGAGGATTTTGGGGAGTGCGACTTCCTAAAAGTCAACTCGGGTCAAATCGAGATTTCCGAGGCTGAGGGGCAAAACGGTCATTTTGCACTAGGGTTCTAAAAATCGTTTTTCAGATCATTGTATTCAGTTTTGGAAACTGAGTCGATCCATCCGATCTGATCGGCGATCGGAGTTACGATGAAGTCTCGGTGATGGGGATGAACCGAATGTTCATCTGTTGGACCCGGGCCCGTTGGGCCGGATCCAAACCCATCACCAAGTATATTTAATATAGACTTAGACCTAATCAAACATAACTCATGCACTAAACCCTAACCCTAATCTCATAGGCCGCCGCCCCTCCTCTCTTCTATAGCCGCCGCCCCGCCGTGCGCCGCCGCCGCCCTTCTTCGCCGGAAAATCGTTTCCGGCCAATTCGACGAGGAGAATCCGTTCGTGCTGATCTCGTCAGTCCTTCTAGTGCAGGCTGACGAAGGAGTCTCGTTTCTGGTCGTGGACCGGATTGGCGATATCTACCGCAGTCTACCGAGAAGAGCCGACGTTATTGTAACTACGGATGGCGCCAGGCACAAGTGCCAGCAAGGTAGTGGTTTTGAACACCCTATGTTCCAATTCGACGAGGAGAATCCGTTCGTGCTGATCTCGTCAGTCCTTCTAGTGCAGGCTGACGAAGGAGTCTCGTTTCTGGTCGTGGACCGGATTGGCGATATCTACCGCAGTCTACCGAGAAGAGCCGACGTTATTGTAACTACGGATGGCGCCAGGCACAAGTGCCAGCAAGGTAGTGGTTTTGAACACCCTATGTATGTCGATAACTGTTATTGAATTTTTCGTATTGATCGTCTCCCGGCTGTTTATTCTATGTTCTTCCGCTGCCTCGCCGGGGGGCGGATCCGGATCCCCAACAGGTATAAAGTAAATACACCATCGATTTTTTTTTCATGATAAAGGAGCAGACATCTTGCTAGGAAACAATTTCTTACAAATGTTTATACACTATACACAAGAAAAAGAAACCAGGGACTCGTGTTCATTACACCGCGTGTTCACAAAATCATGGTTCAAAGATTACAAGAAGCAATTTTTCGAAAAATTCCGATTCAATTTCACAACAAGAGTGATAATGAAGAAAAACTTTGCACCCAAAGATGAAGGATTCCAGAAGATTTGGAGACACAATGCTCCAAATAAGGTTTGGGCAAAAGTTTCAACCAGAGAAAATTTGAATTCCTTAAAAAATCCTTACGTCGGAAGGATATAGAAATAGAATCCAGATGATCACTTGAAGATGTCAAGAGGAGGATTAAAGAAAGATACAACGAGAATCCTTGGGCATGATGGAATAAGAATCAACTCAAAACAACCCTTCAAGTTAAGGTGGGCAAAGAGTATGAATTTGTAAGATGCAATCATATCACGATGAACATATACAAGCAAACTTATATCAAGAGATTATCAAGGAACATTTGGATCTTGGTGTCAGGCCCCGTGCTAATCTCACAAGATTAGTGTTAGAGTAGATTCCCAACTAGCCAACTTGTGGCGTGTGGGTTTATAGACTCTTGTATATGACAGTCTTTATATATGATATTCGCATTTGTTTATGGCATTCTTTATCTTTGTTATGTTTATATAATGTTAACAATTGTGTTGGATAAAGACCTAGAATGCACCATAGTGTATGTTAGATGTGATAGTGGGTATGAAGGCTATCATGAAACACATCTAATAGTCACTGTGTATTCTGAATTAGTTCCTAGTCGATTGGGCGGTCAAAATGAGGATAAGGCCGCCCGAGCTCGAGACTAGTATCTGCGATGCGAAGTACCATGTTTCATTGGTAGGGAACATTGTGATGTTCTGAGCATGCAGATAGATAGTGACCTGGTGATCTATCGAACTACCCTCGATCGGACTTTCCAAGTGGTTACCATTTGTCGAGTGGATAAGTCCGAGGTCTTGGTTGTACTGATTAGTCCTCACGACTCGAAACGTCATTGAGACTCTACATGATAGGCATCTCACTTTGACCCATTTTCCGACTCACTTGGGGTCATTAGGCGGCGTGATTGGGTGAGATCCCGATGCATGTCGGAGTCGATGCTTCGTTGTCGAGGATTCACCGCTCGCTTACATGCGTGGATATCATATGCTATCTGAGGGGATAATAGTGTATAAATCTCTGGCCAGAGTACTAGAAGTGTTTTAGGTAAATGGGTTTACCTAGTTATACTCTCGATGTCACCATTCGATCTCCAAGATGTATGCATAGCTATCGGATCTCTAACGACTCTCGATTTACCAATGGTCGTTGATCTGATCGGGATATATGGATTGAAAGGACCGTACTGTACGCTAACCACGACCAACTGGTTCTTGCAGGCACTATCAGTGATACCTAGGGGATCATGGGGCGATGTTGCTAGACGCTTTACCATGATCCGTTGGGCAAGTCCGAAATTGTGATTTCGGAGCCACAATGATTGTGGGCCCACGACTGGCTGTATCCCTGAACCATTAAGGGTCACACAAGTACTGGATTCAATATTCACGCACGGAAACTGAGCTCAATGTGTTGAGCATAGGAAGAGGATTTTGGGAAGTGCGACTTCGTAAAAGTCAACAGGGGTCAAATCGTGATTTCCCGCTGTTGAGGGGCAAAACGGTCATTTTGGACTAGGTATATGAAAAATCGTTTTTCGCATCATAATATTCAGTTTTGGAAACTGAGTCGATTGGTCCAATCTGATCGACGATCGGAGTTATGATGATACCGTGGTGATTTAAATGAACCGAATGTTCATATGGACCTGGGTATGACCCAAGTCCAATGGGCCGGTTCAAGCCCATCTACCAACTTAATTTAATTAAGATGGTTAGGGCTTAATCACACACAAGAATCATAACAAACCCTAGCCTCCAACTCTAAGGTTTCGGCCGCCCCTCCTCTCCCAAAGCCGCCGCCGCCGGCCACCACCATCGCCGCCGCCGCCCCTCGTCGGAATTTGTTCCGGCCAACTTTTCGAGGAGTTTCCGTTCGTGCTTATCTCGTCAGGCCTTCTAGTGCAGGCTGACGAAGGAACCTTGCTTCCGGTCGTGGACTTGATTAGACGTAATCTACCGCCGCCTACCGTGAAGAGCCAGTCTCCCTGTGATTCTGGTTGGAGCCAGGCGCCTGTCGCCAGCAAGGTAACACCCTGAGAAACGCCCTATGAATAGTTTATATTGCTGTTTTCATTGTATTGAACGTTTCCCGGCGCTTATTTTAATCTTCCGCTACGCCGTCGGGAGACGGGATCCGGATCCGCCATAGTTATCCAACAGTGGTATCAGAGCCAAGGCTCGGATCCTTCAATACAATTGTTGCCATATTGCATCAGATTTCGAAATTTTGATCACGAAAACAAAAAAAATATTTTTGGCCTGCCGACCGCCGCCGCATGCGGCGGCGCGAACTCCCGCGCGCGATAGCTCGCACAGCCGCGCGATAGCCGCGCATGATGCGCGGCCGATGTCTCCTGGCCTCGCGCTAATGGTAGTGCGGTGGTCGAAGAGGAGCGCACGGCTGTGCGCCGCGATTGGTGCGGCTGTGCGCCATGCATCGCGCCGGCAGATCATTGCGATGGCTGAATTTTACTTCTAGGTTTAGTTCGGGCCTGTCCCGGGCAGCCCATGAAGTTTTCGGGCCGATATTCGATATCGGGCCAGTTTTGGTCAATTTTGAAATTTTGAGATTTTGGGTCCAAAATTGTTTTTGGCCCAATATGATGCAATTAAAATTGCAAAATACGATTTTGATTGTAAAATATGATTTTATAATTAAATATAATTTTGTTGATTAAAATTTGATTTTATCGACAAAATGCGATTTTATTATAAAATGCGATTTTATGATTAAAATATGATTTTGTGATAAATAATTTTATTATTTAATTTATGCATATTAATTAGATTGATTGCATGATTGGGATGATCGAGAGTCATGCCCCAATGTGTTAGGTGTATGCTTTAGGTTTTTATGATTTCGGTTGTAATATTGTTGATTATCATTTTATAAAAGTGGGTCTGTTTGTGGCCCGTTCCCACCCCTTAAAATGTATCCCTTATGTGTCATGGAAATTTATTGTAAATTACTAGACTTAGTGGGAGGACTTTTGAAGATGGTGGGCCCGATGACAATCAAAGATATTGAAGACCGGAGATCTGTAAAACCGGAAGCAAATGTAATAGGATTGCATTGCATATTGCATTTCACCTAGGATTGGACCCAGGTCCGTGATTGGCAACCACGGACCTCATAGCTCTCGCGATCGATCATCCCAATGTTTATATATGTGATATATAGTTAGTTGAATCCGCATGTTTTAAATATTATTTAAAATATATTGCATGAGACCAAACTTTTCGAAAATAAAATCCCTCGTCTTAAATACGATTTAAAACTAATATCAAGATAAAAGTTTATTCGATAAACCAAAGGGGATTTAAATTTGTTTAAATTTCCCTACCTTCCATCAACAATGGGTGTACGCCGATGCTACCCGTATACATGGCCCGGCTCATATTATTGAGGGGGTCATGTATGCCGGAAAGCTGTCCACGCCATTGACAATTGTTGTGAGTTCGGTTGGAACTCCCTTTAAAGTTGTCTCATATTATTGGGGACGTTAAGGGGACCGTCCTTCACGACTCAACATTGATGGGTCATCTTGACACGTGACAGTAAACGGCGTCATATTATTGGGCCCTTACTGGACGTGAGGTGAATACATGGAGGTTGCACCGGTTGCAATCGGAAACTACCTTTTGGGGGTCGTGGTTGGCTGATATTATTCGGGACCATGATCGCTTGATTGGGCTCCGTGTACCCACTAAAGAAACTTGCTTTCTCGATTTCATTAGAGGGTGGTGAAATCGTTAAAATAGTGGGAGGGTAATTCATAAAACTTAACGACCTTGTTTTATGTCTTAGCGTTATTTCATATATAGTCAGTAATGTATGTCTGTTTTCTTTTCAGTATAACTGCATTTATAATGTATTCGATCAAAAACCCACTCGCTGCTATACTGGATAGCAACAAGTTCACCGGTCTGAACTACCAAGACTGGCTTCGAAACCTCAACATTGTGTTGGCTTCGGAGAAACTTCTTTATACGATAGAGAAGAGCCCTCCGAAGGAAGCCCCTGCTGATATCAGCCCTGAGGAGCTGGTGACGCTTCAGCAATGGTGGGACGACGTGCTTAAGACTCGATGCTATGTGATGGCATCGATGTCTAACAAAATACAACGGCGCTTTGAGAAGACAAAGTATGCTGCTGACATACTTTTTCATCTCAAAGAACTGTATGGGGAGAACTCTCGACATGAGAGGTTCACGGCTGTCAAGGAGCTTATGACGAGCTGCATGCGCCATGGGACTTCGGTCCGCGAGCATGGGGTTCGTATGATTGGGCTCGTTGAAAAGCTGTCGGGCCTTGATATCACACTTCCACACGAGCTGTCTGTGGATGTGCTTCTCCTCTCACTGCCTGCTGCATTCGACCCCTTTGTGGTCAACTTCAACATGAACAAGCTGGCAGCCACCCTTGAAGAGGTGGTTAACATGCTTGTCGTGTTCGAAGGAACCATAAAGAAGGACAAGCCCGTCCTCCTTATGCCCAGACGCAAGGGTAAGAAGCGTTCTGACCCTGCGAAGGAGGAAAAGCCCACCAAGAAGCCCAAGGCAAAGGCTTCCAAGCCAAACAAGACTGAGGATGTTTGCCACCACAGCCACAAGCCTGAGCATTGGAGGAGGAACTGCAAGGAGTACCTCGAGCAGTTGCGAACTGCGAAAGGTATATTCTATATCGAAATAAATATGTCTCTTAATTCGACTTCTTGGGTACTTGATACCGGATGTGGATCTCATATCTGCAATGATTTGCAGGTGATGACAAGAAGCCGACGTCTTAGAGAGGGTGAGACCCACTTGAGGCTGCGCAATGGACCAAGAGTTGCTGCAGTAGCTATAGGAGATGTTTATTTATTTCTGTCTTCTGATTTTAAGTTGTTATTGAGAAACGTTTTGTTTGTTCCCGAATTAATAAAGAACATTATTTCTGTTTCTATGCTTGATAGTGATGGATATTCTTGTATGTTTGCTAATTCGATTTGCAATATTTACAAGAATGAATGTTTGATTGGTATTGGGGAACACGAAAAACGATTTATACACCTTAAAATTAAAAGACGTTCCAACTCGCGATGTCGAAGCACATACGACAACGATTAAAAGGAAACACGATAACTTGAACCCAGCACAACTTTGGCACGCTAGGCTAGGTCATATTTCTCTAAGTAGGATGAACAAGTTAGTTAGGAGTGACATGTTTGATCTGTCAGACATTAACTCCCTACCGACTTGTGAGTCTTGTCTCAAGGGAAAGATGACTAAGCGACCCTTCAAGGTCAAGGGTGAGCGTGCCAAGGCCTATTGGATTTGATCCATACTGATGTGTGCGGCCCGTTTAGTATTGGTACTAAATACGGTCACACATACTTCATCACCTTTACCGACGATCACTCTAGGTATGGGTACTTGTACTTGATGAAGCACAAGTCTGAATCCTTTGAAAAGTTCAAAAAATTCAAGGCTGAAGTAGAAAACCAATTAGGCAAAAGCATTAAAGTACTTCAATCCGATCGAGGTGGTGAATACTTGAGTGCTGAGTTTCAAGACTATCTGAAAGAGAATGGGATTCTCGCACAGTGGACCCCTCCGGCCACACCACAGCTCAATGGTGTAGTGGAGCGTCGTAATCGAACTTTGATGGACATGGTTCGATCTATGATGAGCTTCACTGAGCTTCCTACCTTGTTTTGGGGCTATGCGCTCGAAATGGCGGTAATGTTGTTGAACAATGTCCACACAAAGGCAGTGGATGAAACTCCATATGAGATATGGATGGGCAAACCACCCAAGTACTCATTTATGAGGATTTGGGGATGTCCTGCTAACGTGAAGCAAACAGTGGGAGATAAGCTGGATACGAGATCCATCTTATGCTACTTCATTGGGTATCCAAAGAATTCCATTGGATACTACTTCTACTATCCAAGTGAAACAAAAGTGTTTGTTTCTAGGAATGTCACCTTTATGGAAAGGGAGTTTCTACTTGATAGAAAGGGCAAAATAGTAGAACTCGAAGAGGTTCGAGAACCAACTGAAGTACCAGGTGAATCTCCTGCACCTCCAGAGCCAGTACCAGAAATGGTCGCACCTAGGAGATCCGAAAGGGTTCCTAGGGCTCCTGAGAGATATGGTTTTCTCCTTGAAGATGATCAAAGTGATCAAGTTGTTGGATCTCATCCAAGAAATTTCAAGGAGGCAATTTCCGATGCAGATTCTAATTTGTGGCTTGAAGCAATGCTTGTCACGAAAGGTTACACTCAAAGGCAAGGTGTTGACTATGATGAAACCTTCTCGCCAGTCGCAATGTTCAAGTCAATTAGAATATTGTTAGCCATAGCCGCATGGTACGACTATGAGATATGGCAAATGGATGTGAAAACTGTTAGAGTAGATGCCCAACTAGCCAACTTGTGGCGTGTGGGTTTATAGACTCTTGTATATGACAATCTTTATATATGATATTTGCATTTATTTATGGCGTTCTTTACTTTCATTGTGTTGTATGATGATTAACAATTGCATTGAGTAAAGACCTAGAATGCACTATAGTGTATGTTAGATGTGATAGTGGGTATGACGACTATCATGAAACACATCTAATAGTCACTGTGTATTCTGAATTAGTTCCTAGTAGATTGGGCCGTCAAAATGAGGATAAGGCCGCCCGAGCTCGAGACTAGTATCTGCGATGCGAAGTACCATGTTTCATTGGTAGGGAACATTGTGATGTTCTGAGCATGCAGATAGATAGTGACCTGGTGATCTATCGAACTACCCTCGTTCGGACTTTCCAAGTGCTTACCATTTGTCGAGTGGATAAGTCCGAGGTCTTGGTTGTACTGATTAGTCCTCACGACTCGAAACGTCATTGAGACTCTACATGATAGGCGTCTCACTTTGACCCATTTGCCGACTCACTTGGGGGTTAAGCGGTGGGGTTGGGTGAGACCCCGATGCATGTAGGAGTCGATGCATCGTTGTCGAGGATTCACCGCTCGCAGACATGCGTGGATATCCTATGCTATCTGAGGGGATAATAGTGTATAAATCTCTGGCCAGAGTACTAGAAGTGTTTTAGGTAAATGGGTTTACCTAGTTACACTCGCGATGTCACTATTCGATCTCCAAGATGTATGCATAGCTATCGGATCTTTAGCGACTCTCGATTTACCAATGGTCGTTGATCTGATCGGGATATATGGATTGAAAGGACCGTACTGTACGCTAACCACGACCAACTGGTTCTTGCAGGCACTATCAGTGATACCTAGGGGATCATGGGGCGATGTTGCTAGACGCTCTTACCATGATCCGATGGGCAAGTCCGGGATTGTGATTCCGAAGCCACAATGGTTGTGGGCCCACGGCTAGCTGTATCCCTGAACCATTGAGGTCACACAAGTACTAGATTCGATATTCCCGCACGGATACTGAGCTCAATGTGTTGAGCATAGGAGGAGGATTTTGGGGAGTGTGACTTCCTAAAAGTCAACAGGGGTCAAATCGTGATTTCCCGTTGTTGAGGGGCAAAACGGTCATTTTGCACTGGGGTTCTGAAAAATGGTTTTTCAGATCATAGTATTCAGTTTTGGAAACTGAATCGATCGGTCCGATCTGATCAGACTTGCTCCGATCAGTCTTTCGAGGAGAATCCGTCCGCGCTGATCTCGCCAGGCCTTCTAGTGCAGGCTGACGAAGGAGTCTCCCTTCCGGTCGTGGACCTGATTGGCGAATCTACAGCCGCCTACCATGAAGAGCCGGTCTTCTTGTAATTCCGGTTGTAGCCAGGCGCAAGTCGCCAGCAAGGTAATTGACTAAACGCCCTATGAATGGTTCATAGTTTGCAGTAGTTTTTAATTGTATTGAACGTTTCCCGGCCTAATTTTATTCTTCCGCTGCCTCGCCGGGAGACGGGATCCGGATCCTCCACGGTTCCCCAACAAAAACTGCGTTCCTTAATGGAAACATTAAGGAAGAGATCTATATGACGCAGCCTGAGGGTTTCACATCTGTTGGAAGCGAGCATAAGGTATGCAAGCTTCAGAGATCGATCTACGGTCTCAAACAAGCATCGAGGAGTTGGAACCTGAGATTCGATGAAACAATTAAGGAATTTGGTTTCATCAAGAATCCCGTGGAGCCATGTGTTTATAAGAAGGTAGTTAAAAGCGCTGTGACATTTCTTGTACTTTATGTTGATGACATTATACTCATTGGGAATGATGTAGGAATGCTGCAGTCAACTAAAGTCTAGTTGTCTAGTAGATTTTCGATGAAGGACATGGGTGAAACATCCTATATTCTTGGAATACAGATCTATCGGGATAGATCTAAACGGATGCTCGGACTCACCCAGGCCACCTACATCGATACCATACTTAAGAGGTTCTCTATGGAAGAGTCCAAGAGAGGACACCTACCTATGTGCCACGGGGTCACTCTATCTAAGTTTATGTGTCCGAAGACTGATGAGGAGATAGAGAGTATGACATGTGTGCCATATGCCTCGGCAATAGGTAGCATTATGTATGGCATGATCTCGACTAGACCGGATGTCGCATATGCTCTGAGTGTCACGAGCCGCTACCAGGCCAACCCCGGCCAATTGCATTGGAAGGCTGTGAAGGATATTCTTAAGTACTTGCGAAGGACTAAGAATATGTTCATGGTCTATGGGGTTGGTGAACTGAAACTGGAAGGCTACACTGATTCTAGCTTCCAGTGTGATGTGGATGATTCGAAGTCAACATCTGGATTTGTATTCATGTTCAATGGTGGTGCTGTCTCTTGGAAGAGTTCCAAGCAAGACACCATCGCGGATTCAACCACTGAGGCTGAGTACATCGCAGCATCAGCTGCTGCTAAGGAATATTCTTAAGTACTTGCGAAGGACTAAGAATATGTTCATGGTCTATGGGGTTGGTGAACTGAAACTGGAAGGCTACACTGATTCTAGCTTCCAGTGTGATGTGGATGATTCGAAGTCAACATCTGGATTTGTATTCATGTTCAATGGTGGTGCTGTCTCTTGGAAGAGTTCCAAGCAAGACACCATCGCGGATTCAACCACTGAGGCTGAGTACATCGCAGCATCAGCTGCTGCTAAGGAGGCGGTTTGGATAAGGAATTTCGTCCAAGAGTTGGGCGTCATTCCTAATGGAGTTGGTCCAGTCCCGATGTACTGCGACAACACGGGTGCCGTTGCGCAAGCAAAGGAGCCTAGGTCTCACCAAATATCCAAACATATACTGAGGAAGTACCACATAATCAGGGATATTGTGGCTAGAGGTGACATAGAAGTTGAGAGAGTCGCCTCTGTGGAAAACGTTGCTGATCCACTTACGAAGCCCTTGCCAGGACCGTTGTTTGAAAAATATCGCGAAACAATGGGACTGCGTCTGATGAGTAGTTGGATTTAGGGCAAGTGGGAGATTGTTAGAGTAGATTCCCAACTAGCCAACTTGTGGCGTGTGGGTTTATAGACTCTTGTATATGACAGCCTTTATATATGATATTCGCATTTGTTTATGGCATTCTTATCTTATTTATGTTTATATAATGTTAACAATTGTGTTGGATAAAGACCTAGAATGCATCATAGTGTATGTTAGATGTGATAGTGGGTATGACGGCTATCATGAAACACATCTAATAGTCACTGTGTATTCTGAATTAGTTCCTAGTCGATTGGGCCGTCAAAATGAGGATAAGGCCGCCCGAGCTCGAGACTAGTATCTGCGATGCGAAGTACCATGTTTCATTGGTAGGGAACATTGTGATGTTCTGAGCATGAAGATAGATAGTGACCTGGTGATCTATCGAACTACCCTCGTTCGGACTTTCCAAGTGGTTACCATTTGTCGAGTGGATAAGTCCGAGGTCTTGGTTGTACTGATTAGTCCTCACGACTCGAAACGTCATTGAGACGCTACATGATAGGCGTCTCACTTTGACCCATTTTCCGACTCACTTGGGGTCATTAGGCGGTGGGATTGGGTGAGATCCTGGGCAAGTCCGAAATTGTGATTTCGGAGCCGCAATGGTTGCGGGCCCACGGCTAGCTGTATCCCTGAACCATTGAGGGTCACACAAGTACTGGATTCAAGATTCCCGCACGGAAACTGAGCTCAATGTGTTGAGCATAGGAAGAGGATTTTGGGAAGTGCGACTTCCTAAAAGTCAATAGGGGTCAAATCTTGATTTCCCGCTGTTGTGGGGCAAAACGGTCATTTTGGACTAGGTATCTGAAAAATCGTTTTTCGCATCATAATATTCAGTTTTGGAAACTGAGTCGATCGGTCTGATCTGATCGACGATCGGAGTTATGATGATACCGTGGTGATTTAAATGAACCGAATGTCCATATGGACCTGGGTATGACCCAAGTCCAATGGGCCGGTTCAAGCCCATCTACCAACTTAATTTAATTAAGATGGTTAGGGCTTAATCACACACAAGAATCATAACAAAACCCTAGTTATGATGATACCGAAATTTGTTCCGGCCAACTTTTCGAGGAGTTTCCGTCCGTGCTGATCTCGTCAGGCCTTCTAGTGCAGGCTGATGAAGGAACCTTGCTTCCGGTCGTGGACTTGATTAGACGTAATCTACCGCCGCCTACCGTGAAGAGCCAGTCTCCCTGTGATTCTGGTTGGAGCCAGGCGCCTGTCGCCAGCAAGGTAACACCCCGAGAAACGCCCTATGAATGGTTTATAGTGCTGTTTTCATTGTATTGAACGTTTCCCGGCGCTTATTTTAATCTTCCGCTGCACCGTCGGGAGACGGGATCCGGATCCGCCATAGTTATCCAACAATTAGAGCACAATAAGTACATAATCACGGAAGCGTAAAATCGGGCTTAAAAATTTTTCGAAATAAAATGGCCTGAACTCAAAAACATACATTCAAAGTATCAATACTCAAAATATGAGTTAACTCAAACTCAAACAAAACAGGTAACATCAAATCTCAATCATCAACGATGCCCAAAATACATAAAGACGTAGGGCATCCCCTGATTCAATACATAATAAAAATAGACTGGGACTCAAGGAAATGGGGATCGACCAGCTGGCGCTCCACTCTGTCCAGCTTGGTTACCTAAAGATCCTGCAAATGGGTAACACAGACCCAAACAACACAAAAGCAGGGGAAAACAAATACGAGGTCAAGCCTCAATACGAAGAGCTATCAAAACAGCTAATCATGCACATGCTATAAATCAATGCTATGAAATGCATGATGGCTATCAAGGATCAGATAGCTAGACCAGCATATCAACTGGCAAATCATCTCAGTCGAGCCTCTATACCACGCACGGTAAATCAACCGAGGAAATCATCGGTCCGTGATATTCCGGCCCGTCAGCCATCACAGCTCGGTGGTATTCCGAAGCGACAAGTCAGTCACTCACCACTCCGATGATAGCGTTGGAATTTTCAGGCACACCACATCAGTCGCCCAGTCACAACGTGGCTCTCAATCAATCATCAATCAATCTGTCAGGCTCAATATGTATGCATGAATGCCAATCAATAATCAATATCAATGCATACAATAATTCATACGTAGAAACAGAACATAAAATCATATAAATCATCAGTCTGTTTCACGTAAATACATCCATCAGTGCAGGCAGATTTCACAACACGAAATATAGCCATGTCCAATCTCAAAGCTGCAAAGGTCGCTCAATTCGTACCTCCAACTACTGATTTCTACCTCAAAAGATTTATCAAGGCACGGCAACACACCTGAAACAAGTTAGCTTCCTCCTTCTACGGCAATTCACGACATGATGCACCTAGAATCCTCAAATCTGTTAAGGAAACTCAATCAATAACTCATGTCTAATTCAAATCTCAACATTTCCTACGGTCCAGAACCTAACTCCGGTTCTACCTCTAAACAAAGTACTAACAGTCCATACTAAGCTTAGAACAGTAGGAAGTCCTTACCTAGAAGCTGAAACCAGCGGAAGAACTATCAAATTCCACTGTACAAAGAAACCAGCAACTTCGCGATCCTCTCCAAGGTCGTTCGACAGCCTCAACTGGGTAACAATCGGAAGAGCAACTCACAAGGAACCCAGCGCCACAAAAATCATCGAAAACAACGGCTGGAATCGACAGAATTCTAGGGAAGAAACGTTCGGGTGAACAGTAACTATCGAGAGTTTCAAAGATAGAGATAAGGAATGTCGGGTTCAGAATAATTCTAAGTGTCAATCAACACTTCTCTATATATCTCTCAATCCACCAGCCGACCAAAATCAGCAGACATCGAAACAGTAGGTATCTAACAACAGACACCAGCCGTTGCTCACAACAGATATCAGCTCTTCCCCTCAACGAAACCAGCAGCAACCATCAGACGTTGTATTCTCAAAAGAACATCAAAACGACGCCACATCAACTAATCAAAACGACACCGCATCGCTCCAGCAACTGACAACAGATTCCTTGCAAAACAACTAGCAGCTGGTCGCGCTAAACAACTCAAAACGACGACGTACAGGACACGTCATCATCGCTGCCAACAGCTGGTCACAAAGCGTTAAACCAAAACGCTGCGTTTCAACTTATCAAAACTACGTCGCGTTGCTCCCACGACTGGTTCCTCAAACCAGCAGCTGGTCATTCAGCTGGGACAATTTCTCACAACGCAACAGCTGATAGCGCTACAATCCAGCAGTCAACACCAAAAGATTGACCAACACGTGTCACGTTCTCATAAATCCTCACACCCACGCCTCAGCTGCCAGCAGATACCTCTTCAAACGCAACTACTGAAAAGCGAAACGACGACACATCACTCACTCGCTACAGTAGAAATCTGAAATGCGCTACAACTGATTCCTCATATTAACGCTATGTCTGGTTCTATGAAACGACAGCGTATTACTCCTACGCCACCAACAGCTGATAATAGACTTCATCAACTCGTACAACTGCTGAATTCTACTGGAATCAGATTCATTTCGCAAAACCCTCAAAATTAACGCTACTAATTCCAAATCAATTCAATAATCACTAATCTAAAATCTGATTCCTCACATTCTCCCCACCTTAAGAGATTTCGTCCTCAAAATTAAAGCAAACTCAGGGAAGAATTCAATCAAACATCATAATCAAACACAATCATCTAATCAAGCTCAAATCAAAGCTTAGAAATTACCTGGAATTCACACTATCAGTGCTCAAACAGATGACGCCAATCCTTCCTCATCTTCTCTTCAACCTCCCAGGTAGCTTTTTTTCGGCCATGCTTGCTCCATTGGACCATCACCAACGAAATCACTTTGTTCCTCAGCTGCTTCTCCTTCCGATCCAAAATCTACACTGGATATTCTATATAACTCAAGGCAGAATCCAGCTCAACTTCGTCGGTTCTAAATACATGGGACGGATCCGGCTCATATTTCCTCAACATTGACACATGAAAAACGTCATGCATCGCTGCCAACTCTTCAGGTAGTCTCAATCGATAAGCCAACTATCCAATCCGCTCAACAATCTCAAAGGGACCAACGAATCTAGGAGCTAATTTGCCTTTAAATCTGAAGCGCATCACGCTCTTGGAAGGAGAAACTTTGAGAAATACTTGATCGCAAACCTCAAACTCTAACGGTCGAAGTCTTCGGTTAGCATAGCTGGTAAATCTATCTTGTGCAGCCTTCATTATACTTCGAATCAAATCAATATGATCTTTCATATGCTGCACAAACTCAGGGGTAGAAATTTGTTTCTCACCAACTTCTTCCCAACAAATCGGAGATCTACATTTTCGACCATACAGCGCCTCAAATGGAGCCATCCCGATAGTCACCTGGTAACTGTTATTATACGAAAACTCAACCAACGACAAAGAATCCTGCCAGCCACCACTGAAATCCATCACAACTGCTCGCATCATATCCTCTAAAGTCTGGATAGTCCGCTCAGACTGACCATCTGTCTGTGGGTGATAGGTTGTACTCATAGCCAATCTCGAACCCATCGCTGCTTGCAGACTCTTCCAAAAACGAGAAGTAAATCTTGGATCCCTGTCAGACACTATCGAAACAGGAACTCCATGCAATCTAACCACATGGTCGATATACAACTTCACCATTTTATTCTTCGAACACCTCACGTCATAGGGAATGAAATGGGCTGACTTCGAAAGTCTATAAATCACCACCCAAATCGCATCACATCCCCTACTCGATCGAGGTAGATGAGTCACAAAATCCATCGCGATATACTCCCAATTCCATTGGGGCACCTCTAAAC